>CAVNYN010269514.1:1726-73482 GCA_963692815.1 Nyctanthes arbor-tristis
CCCCCCCCCCCCCCCCCCCCCCCCCCCCCCCCCCCCCCCCCCCCCCCCCCCCCCCCCCCCCCCCCCCCCACAAAGTCATAATATTACTAGTTAGAACTAGTAAAGAATGAAGTCCAAAAATCGGTAAGACAGTTTATTAAAATAATGGTAGAGGATCTTAAAACACATTCTAGAGTTGTGGTTTGAAGTGTACTCCAGTTGTTAAGATACTTGCATTAAGAGCCGGAAGTCCCAAGTTTAAACCACAATTGCCCCTCCCCAAATTTCTTTCCCCTCCTTTATATCCCCTATCAAAAAGCACATTCTAGAGTTGACATTAATAGAATGTCTAGTATCTAATGTCATATAAGTACTATTTTGCTATTTCATACAAGTATGATTATAATTCTTTCTGTGGCATAATTATCGTACTTAATTTAAAAAGTTTTATTACTATGACTAATTAATATTTGCAGACAAATTACCTATTGGATATAACTAGTAATTTCACCTGTGCGTTGCACGGGATGTCTTGGCCAAAAATTTTAAACAATTTAACAGTATTATTCACCATTGTATAAAATATTTTGAAATCTGTACAACATAATGTTATACATGTTTGTGTGTAAAAAAAAAAGTAATTGTTACTATCATCTATTAAACACACTATAATATGTCTATGATGGATATTAATCATAGATTCATTATAATAGTAAGTTACAAAACCTGTAAGAGAGTGGTCGTGAAATGTACAAACAAAATATCATACTATTGAAATCAATGGTGATGTGACATGATAAAATGGATTTTATAAAAAAACATGGATTCTATTAGAATGACAGTTAATAACACAAGTTTACAATTAACAGAAAACCAACAGTTTTCTCACCTAATAATGACAAAGCCAAAAGGGTTATAAATTGTTGAAAGCTAATGTACAACATTCAACGTAAAACTGCTAGGGTGACTATCGTCATAACATATCATAAACTTCATCTCATTTCAACTCGTGACTCTTGAAACTGCTACATACAACTGCTCATGTGTGAATACTGCCTGGCGCAAGAAAGTACCAACGTTCTCCTGGGACTGACCCTGACTCTTATAAATGGTTATCGCATAACAGACCATTAATGAGAACTGTCTGCGTTGAAAGATGAATGATAGTCTAACATCAGATGGAGTGAGGCTTAGTCTGGGAATAAAGAATTTCTGTCCAGCATTTGGGCAAGACAACATCTAGGCCTCCACAATACGATTTTCAAGTCTAGTCACTAAATTTGAGTCTCTTACATGTGCGTTACACGGGAAAACCAAATAACAGAAGTGTAAGAAATTCAAGATAAATAAAAAAATAAATTAAATATAAACCGTGAATAAGAAATCAAAATATAATAATCCATTGAAAAGGATCACAAAATATAACTATAATAAGATAATTTTTAAGTACAAATATATTGATGAATGAATACAAAAAGATTCCAAAGACTCAATCATATATAATAAAAGGAAAATGTTAATATTTATTCATTTTTTCCACAAAATGTCACAAATAATAAAAGACATAATAACTAAAAATAAAAGAAAATCATCGACGATGATCAAATTTAATATATTGTAAATGATTATGTATACCTCCCTAATGCGATTTAAAAAAGGACAAACCTGCATATAGAATCCAAATAAATACTGTAAGCAACGCTATCAACAATTAATTCATAAATTATACCCAATACAATCTAATTATAAAAGTAATCTCTCACCCATGTGTTACATGAAAAGATAATTTCCAGAAAATCTATATATTAAATTATCAAATCTTGAATAGTAGTCACACATTTACATTAGTAAATTTACAGTTTTGTGATACCAAGTATTCCAAGAATGGTTTTATGATTTTAATCAATTTAAAAATTTTGTGAAATGGGAAGTACTACATAGGGTTGCTTTGTTTCTCATTCAATTTTGCTACACGTCCAATTGATTGATACTCAACCGACTAAAGATAAAACTTAAGAAAATAAGTAAAAATGAAATGATACTAGATACGAATTAGTTAAAATTAGATAAGGCATGATAGTTACACAAACTCTTAAGTTAGTGTTACAACTTAAACTAATAATAAAAAGATCACTCGAACTATTACAACAGCAAATAATTTACAGAAGTTTCAATAGAATCAGTCGCGATTAGTCGGGTTCTTGCATAGATGAATGTTGTGGCCAGTGAAGCGCTGAAGACGAAGAGATTCCCTTATCAGAAAAGAGCACCCTCAAGAGTCTGCAAAATCCAAAAATGTGAAATTTTCTCCCAAAAGATTCGGGCAATAGAATCAATTAGTTGGGTTCATACATAGACGAATGTGGTGGCTAGCATATACGAAGAGGTTCCCTTGTCAGATAAGATCTTCCTCAAGAGTCTGCAAAATCCAATGTTAAAGATGTAAAATTTTCTCCCAAAAGATTCAGCCGTTCATGATATTTTGACGAAGTTTTTATGGAAGTGCATAATTTAATTTCCTTTAGATATCAAGGGAACTACTAATACATGTTAAGTATGTAGTTGGAAGGATTGAAGGCAGAATTCAACATTTCCTCTTTGCCAGGTTGCATTATAATTGGTTTCTTGCTAAGAACAGTAACCCTTTCCTTTGAGTTCAATCCTGTTCACTATGGCAAAGTAATTAGTACTCGAGATGCTAGGAGCCAGCAAACCAAAAATGCCACATTTGAGCCCCTTAAAACGCAAGTGTTAGATACAAAAGTGAGTGCAAAGCAAACACTTCTTATGTCATCAATAATAATAATAATAATAATAATAATAATAATAATAATAATAAATCGAACAAATCTTAAAGGCACAGTTTCATATGAGTCACATCTAGTTTCAGTTATGAAAATATTACTTGTGTTACACCTAGCATTGAGTCGAGAAAGAAAGGCATTTTGACATCTATCCAGGGTGCAACACGTGGTAAGTATTAATCAACTCAAGCCACTTTTGTAATTTTTACTGCAAGTGGATTGAGCAGAAAAATCAGTAGGATTGGCATTTCTTGCTGTTGATACTGTAGTAGCAATAACTAAGATAAAAAGACGGCAAGTTATACAAGCTTTTGAGTTCATCAAATAGCACGGTTAGAATATTCCAGTAATACAGAGCTGTAAATTCTTGTCAATATCTAGAAATAAACATGTAAATTCTTGTCTATTCACACAAGTTATGACAATTTTACTCTGAGTAAAATAACAAACTAAGATCACTACAAAATTGAGAAAACTTAACACATGGATGAATATCAATATAACAAACAGTTTTCTCAAACTCAATTAATTCGAACAGGAAAAATAAACTGAACCAAGTCACCAATTATGGAGGCAATTCTAAGGAAAATAATGACATGAAAATAGATTCTCATAATAAGTTCAAGCTTCAAACAACCGCAAGTTCTTGAAACATATCTATATCAATACAGGAATTCATTATAAAAAATAGGAGATATTCAAATGCGTTTGCCGGTTGGATTCAATCCCTATAATCATTTGGAATATCATTTAACCCATTATTTAGATAATAATATTTAGAAGTTTAGGGGAAAAAATCAGCCTACTGCATAAACAGTATAGATGCCTACATAGTTGTCTCCAATTACTACTCACTCTTTCACCTATGAACTATTTGTTTGCAACACAAGATGGAAATAAGCAAATTTGAAGCCTTTATCATCCATTCATGTTTTTACAACTTAAACCCATCTATTAAAAATATTTGAACAAACTAAAATATAATATTGAAACCAAAATATCGAAACTACTTAAGAATTTCTTTTCAACACCAGCTCCATCATTAAAATTTTTTTTAGATGGCGGCTAATAAAGGTCAACCCACCAAGATGTGAACTATTAATTTTATTTTGCACTTACTAGCATTGCCTCGTCCAAAAATGACTAACGATCTCTAGAAATAATACATCCTCATCTAATGAAACAATGTTTGCATTTATTTGTCATGATAATTATGTGCATTAAGTTCATCCAGCTTGAAAGGTTGAAAGCTTTTAGTACTATCCGTTCATCCATTTCAAAAGAAAGCACCTTCCACCAGTCGAGTCCACACCATAGCAGTACCCTATAACAATATAAATCAGGTTCATCAATTGGGTTGACAAATCATATAGGACTATGTAAGTAGAAAACTTTCTTGCCAATACAATTGCATAAACATAGAGTAATGAGGAAGCTGAAGGCGAAGCTAAGAATATATAAATAAATACTCAATCAAACGAATGTCAGGTGTTTGTTTTCCTTTGCTAACATCCAATAAAATGAAAGGGAACAAAAGAAAAGAATACTACACCACTTGACCAATCATGTATTGACCAATTTTTAGAAAAATTCAAAACCCTTAAATCGGATGCCAATTGAAAGGGAACAAAAGAAGAGAATACTACATCACTTGACCAATCCTGTATTAACCAACTGTTAGAAAAACTCAAAAACCCCTAAATCGGATGCCAAGGGAAAATTTAATCATAATGCAAAACAAATGTATAATAAAAAGGGGAAACAAATTAGGGATTTTGTGCATACAATTGTTTCACCCACTTAACAGTAGGGACTTTAGATTTGGTTACTGGGCATTTGTCGAAAGGATTGTAGGTGATGTGAGCATCCATTGCACCCCTAATCAGAAACTGTCATAAAATATGCTGCGCTAGTGAATTAAAAAAAAAAAAGAAAAAGAAAAAGCCCTAATTGCCTACCAAAATCATTAGAACATCGTAATGCAAAAATCGGAACATATAATAGCCAGAAAATTTTAAAATCTAAACCAATAATAGCCAGAAAATGAGGGATTTCCATTTGGAAGAGAAGCTTGGTTGTAGGCCAAATAAGGGAAATAAAAGCAAAATCAATTAGGGTTTCAGGATAACCCATATCTCAACAGAGATTCAAATAAATTTAGGGAATTTATTCCAAAATAACTAAAATTTATCTTTCGAAAATAAAAATCCAAAACGGCAAGAGATCAATCTGGATCAAACTTCTACAATAAATCTCTAGTAAGGCTCGAAGATTACGGTAAAGTTAATTCGCGAAGTTGGGGGAAAAAGAACCTTCTGAGGTAGAATATACGGGGAAATAACCAAAATTACAGAACTACCTAAGAAATAAACAAAATTACAGCAGAGCCTCAAATAAATGCTGACGTCACCAGAAGGCTTCCGACATTATGCTTGTACAGATATGTCACCAGATCTCACCAAAAGATTTGGAAACCCTTGTACAAATAAAGGAAACACAAAAGAGGGATAGAGGATCGAAGATCTATATTGATCTGGGGGAAGAATAGATAACGCGCCGGATCTGGAATAAAACTCTAACAGCGATGGAAAACACCAGAGAGAGAGAGAGAGAGAGAGAGAGAGAGAGAGAGAGAGAGCATGATGTATTGATTTGAGAGAAATCATGTAAACGGCAAAGAAAGAGAAAAAACTAGGGAAGTGCCTAAAATAATGTATAGATTCACTAATTAATGTATAAAATAACCGAGGAAAAAAAAACCAAAATCAATGGCTAAGATTTGTGGATGAAACCAAGTGTCGAGATGAGCCTGACCAAATTAGAAAGTGCTTTAGGCGGGAAAACGGTATTAGGAAACTGTATTGCTCTTATGTCTATATAGATTTTAGTTTAAGTGTTCGTTTATCATTTTCTTTTAGCTGCATTAATTAATTTATATTTACATTGTCGTTTATATTCTCATATAAAAATTTAATGTATATAATCTAATTAAAAATTAACGATGAACTGTGACTAAGGAAATAATTCAGTGGTAAGACATATCTCTTATCGTGATCTTCACTTAAATTTGAGTCACATTCTCCTCATACCTCCTCCCTATTTGTTGTTATAGTAGTTGTTGTAATAGTAGTAATAATAACCTGAACTAAATGGACATCATTCTCACATGGACTTAAGTAGTTGTTGTTATTATATCTTAATAAGAATATTCTTTAATAATCAGTTACATTTTTTATGGTGCATATCTTTTACGTCTAATCTCATTTTAGTTTTCTGTTTATTACATTTTATTTTTCCTATATTTTGTGAAATAAGAAAATTGAATGCAATTATGTTGTAGTTTAGTTAGTAAAATGTATGGTATCAATATAGTCACCCAAAAAAAATTTTTTTTTTGAGTTCTGATTAAAGGTCGCCAAGTTTCAGGCTTTCAGCTACCCCTTCTTTCGCTCTTCCGATCTCCCCCACCCCCCAAAACCATAGAACAACCAAAAAAAAGAAACTGGCTTTTAACACGAAGAGTTGCAACAAGAACGCGGCAAATCCATGATAAAGCCCAAGAAGCTAATGAATAATCTTAGGGAGATGAAGTACATAGAATTTAATTTTGTTCAAACATCATGTGTCTGGCGGCAAGTCCTATGTGGCGTGCCTGCATTGGACAACTGAAGTGTGTTGTCCAATGCGAACACACCACATCACTTGAAGGTACTCAGAGCTGCAAAAACTGCAGAGCCCAATGCATGCATTTTACCCATGGCCATCCCATCCATCATCACCAGGAGTTCACCAGGCTGTTTGACCCATCAATTTAGATCTAGTAGATAATTCTGCAAGCCAACCTTGGCGTCTATGTAACAAAATTTTACCCATTTACAGGTACAAATAATGGCATCAAATTTTACACATTAGACAAGTAAAATATGTATATGCCTTTCCTTTTATTCTAGTTAATTCTGAATGAACAAATATATGGCACATACAGGCTACAGTTAACATATGAATATCCCTAATAAAATTAACATTAAAAAGGGGAAAAGAACAGATAAATGAAAAGACAGTTTGTTCACGGCTGCAGAATTTAGTTCATGACGCTCGAATCAAGCAAGAGACTCCTGTCATTAATACAACAACAAACAACCAGAAGAAGTAGAAGGCAGCAAAGATGGAAATGCTATAGCATTACTGTAATAGTCCAATACAACATTATACCGAATCTTCAAAAC
This sequence comes from Nyctanthes arbor-tristis, assembly GCA_963692815.1. Lineage (NCBI taxonomy): Eukaryota > Viridiplantae > Streptophyta > Magnoliopsida > Lamiales > Oleaceae > Nyctanthes > Nyctanthes arbor-tristis. The sequence goes on from CAVNYN010269514.1 coordinate 8,736, forward strand.
TACACACTACCTCACAAGAATATGGTCAGCATATATGTCAAAGAGGGGAGCCAAGTACAGCTCATGCACTTTTTATATCCAAGATGGCAATAAACCACACATGTCACACTGCAATAGACTAAAAAAATGAAAAATAAGCCTTGGTAAAGTAAAAGCATATATCATTCTTCATCATCACAGGCCTCTGCTGCAGCTGTAGCGACCCGGAAATTTTTAGAAAAATTAATTTTATTAAATAATTTCGCGTCGCTATAATTTCACCAAATTTTAAAGTTCGTCTGAGTTCACGCTCATCTAGTCAGTCATACTTCGAGAACTTAATTGAATTTATAATAAAGCATTTAATTCTATTTTAAATCCAAACAAATTCCAAATTCCCTTCGGCCATTACATTTTAGAATTTATTAACTCATCTTTAGCCACTTGTTTTAAAGAAAATTTGGTCAAGATATCCCAGCTAAAAATAATTCCTTATTCCAATATCAACTACTATTGCCTATGAAATACGTGTGCACTAAAATTCCTATTATCTTTCAACTTAGCAAAAACCGTTCCCTCTAACTGCACTCAAACAAGAATTCAATTCCTTACATGTATACAAATTCAACTTCCACCCAATGTCAAACAACCAAATTAAGTTAGGATACTAACTCAAAACCAAACTCAGCCACTCCTCACACGCATTACACACATACAATTCCAGTAAAGAATTGATGAGTCTGTCTCTGTTTCCTTTAGTTAGATACACAGCAACACAAAAACACACCAACACACCCGACACCACTACACCATCATCTTCACGGCACCACCTCTGCCTTGTCGTTTCTGTCACACACCGCCGGAATTTCATCAGCCACACACCCCTGTTGCAGTTGACCAGAAGGGGAAAAAAAAAGGAAAAGAAACAGCCAAGACCCAAGCCCCAGTCGCATCCCAGCCGGCAAACTTGTGTTCGCCGGAACCGCGACCCAAAAAATCAGGAGCTCACGGTTCGCCCATGTCACCCACAACCACAAACCCAACTCCAAAAAAAAAAAACCTCGAGTGCGACCCTTCTGACCGCTCGAACCCATCGTCGCGCGCCGCCCTCACAGCGACCGTCTCAGTGAGCTCGAGCGCAACACCTCTACCACCCAAATGCTCCACACCCGAACCCCCAAGCTCTCGACCGAACCTCACCTCAGGCACCCAAGCCACCGTGACCAAATCGCGAGCCACAACTCCTTGGCCAACACGAACCCCAACCGTGTCCCTCACCCTCTCGCCGGAGTTCCACCCGTAGGCGCGAGCACACCCTGCTCCAACCTCTGTTCTTGATTTCAAAAAAAACTGGTTCGGCCGATTTGGGGTGGGAATTTGGGAGTTTTATAAAAATTTATTTTAACACCCGGGTCCCCAACCTCTAATTATATTTAAGTCAGTCCCGGAGTTCTAGATTTATATATTTCGGTCCCATGGTTTTCAATTTAGCTGAATAGGTTTCCTAACTTTCAGTTTTTATGAATTCATCTCTTAAGTTTGTCATCTACCTTTTTAGTCCCGATCCTAAACTATTTAAAAGTTTCAATTTAGTCTCTAAAGTTATATTTCCTTTTCATAAATAATTACTTTGGTAATTCTAAGACAATTTAAATTTCTTTTTGGCTAGACGAGGCGCGAAAAGCAATAGACGAGTAGATTTCTCTCAAAGTAGCTCAACTCACAAGCTTAAGGTAAACTCTAAATTTATAAAATGTTTTCTTAAAGTATTGCGCATTATTAATTGATTTATGTGATAAATATTATGTGAAAATATGTAATTACAAGAAAGTTTGCATATTATTATATGCTTAAGAAAGAATGCATATATGCTTAAGATCTCTTTATGATACGCGTATCTACTTTAATGCATAAGAACGAGAATATCTGTTCTCAAAGATAAGACAAGACAAGATCCTTCCAAGGAAGAAAGAAAAAATTATTTGCATGTTTACATGTCATGTTTATTATATGAATTGATTAATATGCGCTAGAGTCTAATGAGTATATTTTTATACTCATTCTTTCAAACTAACACTCTCAGGTTTTGGAGTCGGTGGCGGGACGACGGACGAAGGCTGCTAAAAACATAACTTGAAATTTATATTAAATGTTTCTAGGATTTCGGATTATTCCTTTATTTGACTATTAAAACACCACTCATTTTTGGACAAGATTCTTTGTTATTCGTTAATAAGATTTTCCGCATTTAATTATTTTGTTATGAGTTCCGCATTTTAAGTTAATTTTAAAGATCAGTTAGCGTCCCAAGTTTCTTAAATTTGGGGCGTTATAGCAGCTATTTCAGAATCCAATTTGTTAATCAACTGCTCGCTTACAAGTTTAGCAACAGAAATCATGTCAAGGATAATGCTTGGGTTTAAACCTGCACCCCCACATTTGGTCAGTCCACATATTCTCCCTCGTCTATCAACAGAGATGGAGACGGCTGAACTCATCTGGGACTCCTCATCTGCTGTTGCATCTACAGTTTAATTGTTTACCAACCTGCGTTAACAGTCAGATGGTAGGTAGAACAATTAGTATGCTGCATGAAAATTTTGCATTTTAAAAAAAAATGAAAAAATGAAAAGATCGGAATAACAGTCTTACTTTAGTTAAAGTAATTATGACGGGGACTCCAGATGTGTCGAACTGGAGAAATTCCTCATCACTTACATCAACCTCCAGCTGCTCGTCTGATGAGGTATTGGCTACAACTTGGACCTTTGGAATAGAATTGCTCAAAGCAGCCTGGAGGAAGATTATTCAAGAAGCAAAAATAGATTAACCAGAAATTGCTGTATCCATTTATTCATAAAGCCAAATAAACATATTTCCATGTTTCTTCTCATTAGTGATTCCCTGATTTTTTATAATTAAAAAAAATATATCTCTCAGAAATTTGCTTACAACATTTTAAGCTTAACCATACATGCCTTAAATCTTCAGTGTCTTCGTGACTTCGCCTACTTTACTTTTCATGAATATGAAAGAAACAAATACCTTTATGGTGGCTCTTCCGATCTCAGTAGATTTCCATCTGAACTAACCACAAGGCCATCAATATAAATATCCCAACAAACATTGCCCTCAACAATTGACAGAAATGAGAGATCTTTCCCAGCCCCTGGGGTGAATTTTATGCAAGAAGTTACAAAGGCTAACCGGTTTCACACGTTTTCATAGATCGGAAGAGCGTCGTGTAACATAAGTCAAGCATTTGCACCTGCTCCAATTTTACCACCTAACAGACCCCGCTGAAGTGCTGTAGACAGTTCCATTGCTAATTCTTCACCCCCTCTGCCCTGTATGAATTGAAAGGGTTAAGAAACCACATCTAAACCTCTTGTGGTACGTGACAAAATTGGGAAACAATAGTTTTACTTTACAAAAATTGCATAACACATATACAAACATGTATATCTATTACACAATAGAATTGTAAAATAAATATGTTGATTAAAGAAGTGGATGATGAAACAATCTTGTTATGTATAAAATGAGGAGCGGCGTAAATTTAGCCTCCAATAATGTTTTGGGAATACTAAATGTCCACAGATTTTAAAATTCTTAATTTCTCTCATTTAGTCATCCAATTTTTCTATTCAAAACTAGTCCTTAAGAGTTCACTGGAAAGAGAAGAGTATCACGCTTCATACAAACAGAATAGTGAATGCCTCTGCCCAAGGCGACTAAAATCTAACAAGAAACAGATACAATAGTAACATCAACTGTCCAAGGAAATGCTTGAAATTTTTCTATAAGTGATCCACGAACCGGTTCTCTCTCTCCAAGGCATGCAAATTTCTATATCTATCACTATAACAGCATATTGCCACTCCCATATCTGGAGTTCGGAGCCCAAGTTAATCTTTGATGGTCAATAGGAACAAACAAGACATTGACAATTCTAAACAAGTAAGTTACAAGTGCTAAACAAAGTTGAATAACATTCACAACAAAGAACATTTGAACATGAAATAGCTTCCGTAAGTGGCTACTAAAATAAGATAAGATAATCATCTGAATTTACAAACATCTTATCTTATTGAAATGAGATTATCCAAAAGTTACTCAGGGCTAAAAGGTGACAACAAAGTTAATACTTCACGCCAGGTAATGCCACCTAATATTTCCTAATCTAAGCTACATCAAATTAACTATATCAGAAATATCAACTCTAATATTATTTGCTTCAATTAAGATCACGTTGCAATTTCACTCATAATTTTTAACACCGAGAAAATGAAGTCTAAAAAACCAATTATATATAACTAAGAAGCAAATATAAAAATTTACAGAACCTCAAAGGTTGGTTCAGCTGTCGGACTGCAATCAACATATATAGAAACCTTTCCTTTGTCTGGATGGGATGCCTTTGGCTTTCCTAGCTCAGCCTGCAGATAGAAACAGAATTCAATTGTATGCCATTATTAAGGGGAAAAGAAACAAGCAGCAAAAATGAAAAACGATTCCTGGGCAATAGAATGGGTACATAGTACATGTACAAATAAGAAGTGAAATACCTTCACACTAGCAATCACATCAGTCGCACCCATCTTGGCTCTTGCTGAACCACTTGCCTATTCCCAAGACCCCAAGGAGAAAACATTTAGAGTGAAAATAGAAAAGAATTAAGAATATATGAAAAAGAATAAGTCTAGCAAACAAAAAGCTCTCCACCTGCGGAATCACACCAGTTTCCACAAAAATGGGACAGTAACTTAATCGTTTTCGACCATCAGTTCGAATATCTTGAGCAATTCCACCCTTTATAAAATTCTTCTTTCCATGTGAAAGTCCTACCATAACTGCAGAAAAGTTATAGAAGATGCATCAAGCTTTAAAAAGCAGATCCAATAAAACGTCCAGATATTCAAGCACATCAGGGATATGAGAGATAGGAACGTTTACGTATGTGTTAACACATGACGAATCAAGAGAAGAGTCTTTTCTATTTCTAGATATCATAATATGATTAAATAAATATAGAAGAAAAAATAGTCTATAGAATCTCATGGAAAACAAAATAGAAAAGCTTGAGGATCCAAGATGACAACTTAGTGAAGTTCTTAAGTACTAAGAGGACAACAACCACACCACCATATAAATAAAAAATAAGATTTATCAAAACGTACTCAAAAAATTAGATTTATGAAAACATACTCAAAGCTTTATGTACCACTAGCTTTCAAAACCATCAATAGCAATGCAGTATCCAACATAGATTTGGGGCCCTAAGACGAGATGTAAAATGAACCCTGAACTCAAAGTGTACATTCTCCTTTTACTTTTTTCATAATAAAACAACAAACAAAATTGGTTCCATGTAATAAAATTATGGTGAAATTAGAAAAAATTGTGCGGTAAAAACTGTAAAATATTGCACATGGTTTACAATTATGTTTGTTGTTTTATTATGAAAAAAGTAAAAGGAGAATGTACACTTTGAGTTCAGGGCTCATTTTACATCTCGTCTTAGGGCCCAAAATCTATGTTGGGTACTGCATTGCTATTGATGGTTCTGAAAGCTAGTAGTACATAAAGCTTTGAGTTTGTTTTCATAGATCTAATTTTGTATTTATATGACGGTGGTTGTTGTTACATAAAGTCAAGATCAATTTGCAATCATAACAGCAGACAAAGACGATCACAAGAAAATGCACTCAAATTGAAGCAAAACAAGTTTTAACTTCAGAATCTTAAATATCAGATAACATTAGAAACTATCAAACTTCGAGAAAATGAACTTGTATTGATTAAAAAAAAAAAAAAAACTAGAGATATCAGGTGCAACTAATTCTTCTACAACTAGCATGTAATTAACCTACAATTAAGTGGACTAAAAATTCTCGTTGTTTTGGAGCTTGTACAAACTCCTACCACAGTAACTACGCAAAAAAATTGACCTGAAAATTTCTATTTTGCACTTAGATTTCTGCCTTTCTAATCAAGGTAACAACTAGCAGTTTAGACTCAATCGAAAAACGAAGTTATAGCATAAGAATCAAACTTTTGTTCTTGCATATATAAATCAGCAGCTAATGAGCAATAACAATATAGACTCTTCAAGTGAAAACCAACAGCTTGTGCCCAACTTAACAAGAAGTTAACTCGAAGATGAAGTAACTGATATCAGTTACCAAAATAGAAAAAGCGACGTGAGGGAAGACTGTAAGCAATGCTGATGTATGTAATGGAAGAACATAGAGTAACATGGGGAGAGTTTTACACCAAGTTCTCTTTCAAGTTTCAATTCTAAAAATTATTTAAAGAAACTGCAACCGATCCATGAATCCCAAATTAATTCCCATGATATACAAAATAACATCAATGGAATACAAAACATAAAAGATTGACAAAATTGGTGGGGGTGGAGAAACCGGAGTGCTCATTTATCTGCATTTCAAATAATAGCCGTCACTTGAAGTGATTTTTCATCTCTACAGGCTTTTGTTTGTTAATCTATATGCTTGTTCCTGCGTCTAATGAATGGATTGGGACATAACAATAACCTAACACTACAGGGGTCCCTCACCAAACTACAGAGAATGGTTTCAAGTCATAAATTAATAGTATATATGAAATGATTTTCCTTTTTTTATGCAAATTCTGAACAAGATGTGAATTTAGACCATGAGAAAAGAAAGAGTCAGTTTGCATTCGGGTTATAAGAAGAAGAGGAGGATCGATGAGAACAGGATAACGAGATGAAGAAGAAGAAGAAGAGGTAGGTTGCGACTTACTGCCATAGCTTTCCGGACGCGTCGATGGCGAGACCGGCGTGAGGAAAATGGACCTCTGTGGAGCGCGCCTTGATTACTTCTAAAGCCCAAGATGCAGACGCTCTGGGGTGCAATGGGAGGGGGAGGGAACGATAAATTAGGCGAGAGAGAGAGAGAGAGAGAGAGTCTAGTCTAGCGGAAAAGGGAAAATAGCGTGTTTCCCCATTTCAACCCAAAACGCGGAAAGCAAATTCACGTTTTCATAGTAAAAGAGAACGTGTTTTTCGCATTTTTAAAATTGAAAAACAGAAAATATTCTAAAAACGTTAAAAAGGACGCAACTTTAGAGTATCTCTAATAGTCTCTAATTTTAAAGAGCATATTCTATTTAATGGACAGTGTCTTTAAATATAAATAATGATTTTTTTATATACTTCTACAAACTCTCTATTTTTCTCTATCAATTTTACCTTTTCCAAAAATGAATTTATTATTTTATCTTACATTTAATTATTAATAGTTTTTAAAAATTTCACTGCCCAATATAATTAAAGATAGTTTGCATAAATCAAGAATTGGAACCTTGAAACTTGTAGTATTAAATTATAGCAGTCTATGTGTGATCAAAATTGTTTGGCGGGATGGGTTTTCTCAATTTCACTCACTTTAATCAAGCTTTATTAACTAAACAAGCATGAAGATTGATAGTGAAGCCAGATTCTCTTACTACCCGCATTTTAAAACAGAAGTATTTCCCGCATTGGCCTTTCACTCATATAGAAGCAAAAGGTGATTGCTTCTACTTATGGCGTAGTATGCTCTTCCGATCTGGAATTTTTGTTGAAAGGGTTACGGTGGCGAGTTGGGAATAGAAGACGAATTAGTGTTTCTTCATCCCCACGGATTCCTTGACCTTTCTCTTTCCTCCCTATTACCCATCTCATGGTGATTTTATCTTGACTGTGGCTGATCTTATTTTACTGGATGGATCTTGGAATTGGTCATTCATTAAACAACGGTTTCTCCCTCTAGACTGTGAAGCTATCTTGATGTTACCTGTCCCAATTCTCATGATATACCCACTTGGCATTTTGAGAAATCCGGAGAATATACGGTGAAATCCGAGTACCATCTTGCTTGCACACACAGATATGTACAAATCCGCTTCTTAAATAGTGGAAATGTATGTGGCATTTGTAAATCCTTAGTAAAATTAAGATCTTTATCTTAATAAAGATTAAGATAAAGGAAATAAAAAAATCCTCAAAAAAAAATATTTGTATGGCGGGTCATGGTGGATATTTTGCCTACGATGTTGAATTTATTTAAACACAATATCTCTTATGTTTCCTTATATCAACGATGTGATTTAGATGTTGAGTCAACTAGGCATGCCCTGTTTTCTGTGACGAGGTTTGTGAGGTGTGGGAAACATGTTGTATTTCCAACTTCATCAAAGGGAAAGAAGCCGACTCTGCAGGCCATATTTTCCTGGAGGCTTGGAAAGCTCTGGAATTGTGAGAATTGGAGTTATTCTGGGTCCTTTCATGGAAGTATTGGGCTGCTAGAAATTCAGCTATTTTTGGGGACATCTAGCCAACAGCTGATCAGATCCTTTATGGTGCAGTGGGGTTTCTTGATAATTTTAGAAAAGCAAATCATATTCCGTTGGTCAATGATAGGTCTACGGATTCTTCAACTAGGTCTTGTCGAGATAAGTGGGCAAAGCCTAGTGCTAGTACTCTCAAGATGAATGTAGAAGCAGCTATAAAAGTTGGAGCTCACCATTTTACAATTGATGTGGTGGTACGTAATGGTGAAGGTGGTTTTGCTTTGGCACGTTCATGTGTTCTGGAAAGCAAGCTGGATCCTTTTTTAGATGAATGCATGGTTGTTTTACTTGGACTGCAAACTGCCATTGAAGAGGGTATCCAACTGTCAAGTTGGAAGTTGATTGTAAGGTGGTAGTGGAAGTCATTAGATATCCTCAAGACAAAAGCGAAGAAGGAGCAATTATCCATCATATTAGAAGTCTTATGGTGGAGTTTTCGCTTCCAAGCTGTGATTTTGTTAGACTAGCAAGCAATGTTGTTGCACACAAGGTTGCACAACTTGGATTCTCAAACTGTGTTTCCTATGTTAGGAGGGATAAATCTCATGACTTTCTTGTACACTTCCTTTTGGATGAAATGAAGTAAAAAGGTTTTCTTCTCAAAAAATTTAAAAAAAATATATCGTAGAGTCTATTGGAGGAGATTTTTAAGCCTGGACTGTTTAAAAGTAAAATAAAAAGTAGTATTTTAGATTTAAAGAGTCTACTAGAGTTGCTGTAAGGCATTTATAAGAATGAGTAATGATAAGCATCCAGATTAGTTCAATATTTCGTTTACCGGTTGTGTATTAACAAGAATGGTAAAACTATCCATTAAGACATTTAAATAATTTGAGTTTTATATATTTTAGGGTTAAAATTGTAAACCGATGTAAACCAACGGGGATGTGTAGCATTACTCTATAAGAATATATCCAATGAAATATCTATTAGAGAAAGTTTTATGTCACATCATCATCTAAAAAGAATGATGTGGCAATAAAAAAAAGTAGGCATTATCTACTACGAAAGAAACTTAGGTACAATAAATGTATATCCTAAGTGGTACATAAGACCAATAACCCATGAATCTCGCCACGTAACATGTACTATGTGGGATGTACATTTGCATCTCTCCATGTCAGATGAGAAAAATTTAAGTACATCAGATATACATCCTATATAGTACATCTTACGCAGCGTTATGTATGTGTACTATTCGTCAGATGTATCACGTATGATATATGTCCGTTGCACCTAAATTTCTCTCGTCTACTACAATGTCTAGACGTAAACGATGTCGTAAACAATGTCTATATCTATCCACTATCCTATTTTTTCACTCTCTTTCCAACTACTATATAAACTACTCATATTTTAACAAGTTTCCCATATTTTTTTCACTCTCTCTCACTACTGTATCAACTACTCATATCTTGATAAGTGTTCTCGTACAATTCACATGATCATTAAAGATACCTTATACCAATTTTCACTAATTCAAACTATGCAGAAAACAATTCACCTTACACCATTAGACATGCTTTAATACTTCCGGTAGTAGTGCCCGGTCCTGGGCCGAGGCAGATGAGGCAGCAGCCTCAGGCCCAGGACCAGTAGGGACCCGATAAAGTTTATTATTCATGGCCCAAATTAGATTCGATACTTCTTTTTGTAATTTTTTCAAGCCCTAAATTTTAAAATAAGGGCCCAAATCTTAAAAAATCTGAGGGCCCATCTTGGCCCAAAAAATGTTTTTCCACAAAATTCAGATTAAAAAAAAAAAATTTTTTTTACCTGTGATAGAATGGAACAAAACAGAACACTCGTTGCAAGGTCTGAAGGAAAATGAAGAACCCTAATTTACTAAATTCCAAAACATCCCCAATCCCAAGTCCCAAATTGAAAATTGAAGAACCCTAAATTGCTAATCAATGCCTTTGCCTCTCAACTCGCTAACTCACAGTCACCGGATGACAATGGTCGCCTGAGGAAGACTGTGAATCAGCACTGCAGTCCGCCGTCCCTTACTGTATTTCTGCCTTCTGCCGCCGTCCGATTCTGCTGCCGTGACTCGGCCTGCAGCTGCACCAACACTGCTCTACTCTGCTGCCTCGCCTCTATCAGCTGCTGGGTGCTGGGCTGCCTGGCTGCTGGCTGCGCTGCCTTCAGCTTTTGTTGCTACCGTCTGCCTGCCTTTCTTGACACCAGTCATCAATAGAGTTTGATCTACCTTGTGCAAGTTTTTTTTTTTTTGAATAAAATTCCACTTTATTCTAACTTTATAAGCATAAATTGTACAAAAATGTTTGTGAATTAACATGTAGAACACAAGTAGTGTTGTTTTCAATAGGACAGTTCAATCTAATTCGAAAAAAAATCATGTCAAGTCGCAAGGGGATTATGTCTGCGCAACGCTGCCTTTCTTGTCTTAGTATATCTTGCATGAATTACATCACTGAGGGCGAGCAATTTTCATTGAAAACTTGAATTGCTACTAATGCCTCAAGAGTCAAGATCCCAAAATGAATTTCTTGAGACCGTCAAGATTTTGCAGAACGAAATCGGACCATAATGCTGCATCAGTGCATCCCTTATAAGAAATGGAGAGGATTATCCTTTTTTCAAGCCTACCTTGTGCAAGTTGAAAGCCAGTGTGTTCATGTTTGTTGTAGTACAAGTTGTACTAATTAGCAAAGAACATAGTTTGTTGCACTACGTTTGGCCGTTGCCTTGTGGACCATCTTGTAAATGTTGTGTTTTAGAATCTTGTAATTCCTCGCACATTTTTGTAACTTTGTTAAATGCTGGAATTGGACGGTGCATTTGTGTAGTTTTTCAACTTAACTTGCAAGAGAAGTTTTAAGTCATTTAAAAAAAAAAAAAAGAGGTGAGGTGAAATGAGGAAGAAATTTATTGTAATTCCATTTTACAAATTGATCGCCTTTCCGCTTATGGTGAATTGGTTTGGTTTAGGGATTGGGGAGGTATGTTGCTTAAGTAGTTATTTGGTTTGGTTTAGGTAATTTTTGGTACGATGTATATATTTTGGTAATTTTTGATATATTGTATACATTATGTTTCGAATGATATATATTGTATATCAAATCTTGTTAATTTGAGAAGAGTTGTTCTCACAATAAAAATATATATATATTTAAGGAATATAGTACAAAAAAAAATTTGGGGCTCCGCCCCCTCCAACCCCCGGTTGATACTCGTTATAGGAATCTATTTTTTTAAATTCGTTTAGGGCCCCTGTAACAACAAGACCGGCACTGTCTAATCTTCTCAGCCACAATGTTATGCCATGACTAATAAATAACCTCAAAAATTTTGTTTCATGATCTTGGGCGGTACACTGACACATGGGTGGCCCCCTCGAGAATTTCAAACAAAATCCTAATTTCCACTACTTCTAAGAGCATCTTCAATGTCCTTTTTTTGGATTAGGTCTATTTCATGAGACAGAGACACAAAAAAAAAAAAATTCGTAGGCCTTATAATTTTATTTATTTTCATTTTCTTTTAATCACTTTTCTCTCATTTACACCATTTTTCTCACTATCTCTCTCGAGTCCCGTGTAAGGTCTACAAATAGACCTCTACTTCACCCAATCCACTACTATTTTATCATTATTTTTGAATTTATCTCCATCTCTCTTCTCTTTTTTATTTTTTCCGCTTTTTTTCTCTACACCTCTTTCTATTCCTATTTACTTAAAATAATCAACTTCTCTCTACCTCTCTCCTCCACATCACTACTACAATGCACCCTCCCATTGAAGATGCTCTAAGTATCATATACTCCACGTTATTGACAAAATTTAAAGTATCATACTCCACCTCATTTACTAAATTAAGAACTGACAAAGATTCATAAGACCCAATCTATATCTATATATTAATAAAAGTAGAAGTAAATTGAATCTTCAATTAGAAAAGATTTAATTTGGTTTTAAATTCTGTTTGAGAGAATTTATTTTATTTTATTTTACCGTCTCACTAACATTGGTAATCACCCACCATTATATAAAAAATTAATTAATATTAGTAACGGCCCACTATTCTTAATCGCCTATTATTGATACAAATAATTAATTGTAAAAGTACAAAAAGTTTAACTATTAATGTTAACCGCCCACTATTGATAACCACTCAAAACTTAACTATAAAAGTATTATCGCTGAATATATTGCACCATAAAAAGTGTCTACAGAGTAAACTGAAATAAGATCTTACAGTTTTCCATTGCGAATTGGGGCTTAAGGAACACTGCTTTAGTGCTTTACAATGCTCCCGTGTTAACATTGCTTTAGTGCTTTACAATGCTCCCGTATTAACCTTGAAGATGAAAAACTAGAAAAGAAACCAGAACCTCTTTATTATTTTTAAAGTGGCTAGTTGTCTACATTTAAAGGCGAGAGCATCCTGATCCTTTTAAACTATGCATGTTTTAAAAAAATTAATTCTATAAAACTTACCGCTATGAATTAAAGTACAAGAAATAAAATGAAAGAAAAAAGATGAATCTAAAATCAAATTAGATCTATTCTATCAGAAAATAAAAATCAACTCTCCTATAGTTTTGAAACAGACTTAAATGTGCTACATTTAGAAGATAGGCACTGCATGCATTCATAGAAAAGCATCCCGGTACTCTTAATTCCAGCCTCAAATAGAAATGTTATATCCATGACTAAGAGAAATCTATATATATTAGTAAAAGTAGAAGTATAATTGAATATTCAATTGGAAAAGATTCAATTTGATTTCAAATTCTGTTTGAGAGAATCTTTTTTATTTTACTTTACTTTTTTACTTTAATTCCTGTATATCGGTAGGTTACATAACTTACTATTATTGATAATTGTTCACTATTAATTAAAAAAATGTAAAAGCATAATCGCACTTTGCGATTAATAAGGTAGTGAGTCGTTACTTTAATTAATACTAAATTGGTTAGAGGTAATTAAAGTTTAAAAAAAAACAAAAGAAACGAGAAAAAGTAAGATTCAAGTAGTGGTATATAGACAACATTAACGGGTTAAAAAAAAGTTAATAGGACAGTTTAAACAATAAACATTTTGGAAAAAATAATTCTATAAAACTTACTAATATACAGCAAATTAAAGTAAAAAAATAAAATGAAAAAATAAATGAATTATGTATATGAGTTATACCTTTCTAAAGTTTGAAAAAAATAAAATGAGTTATGTCTTCAGGATATATCTTCTTCTGGTACTCTTGGTCTATTTGGTACGATGATGTATTTTTAATTTTTTCAATACAAATAAATTATGCATACTAGTTATGTCTTTCTAATTACATTTTTTTATTTTTTTTATAAACTTTATTAGAAATGTTGTCACCAAATATCCCCTAAAACATTATAAATCTATACTTGCATATTAATAAAAATTAAACTTGAATCTTCAATTAGAAAAGATTCAATTTGGTTTCAGATTCTGTTTGAAAATTTTTTATTTTATTTTATTTAACTTTAATTCCTATATATTGGTAGGTTACATAACCTACCACTATTGGTAACCATTCACTATTGATGAAAAACTATAAAAGTATAACCACACTTTGTGGTTAATAAGATAGTGGGCAAACTTTAACGAATACTAAAACGGTTAAAAAAATTAAAATTAAAAAAAAAAGAAAGGAAAAAAATAATATTCAAGTTATGGTGTATAGACAACAGTAATCTGTTAAAGAAAAAAAGATAATGAGCGGTATCAATAGTGAGCAGTTATATATATATATATATTAGTTTGACAATTTAAACAATACATATTTTGAAAAAATAGTTTCATTAAACTTATCAATAGACGGGAAATTAAAGCAAAAAAATAAAATGAAAAAAAACAAATGAATTATATATATAAGCTATGCCATTCTAAAGTATATAAAAAAAGTATTATACCTTCAGAATATATCTCCTGTTGGTGCTGTTGATCTATTATGATCATGTATTTTTAATTTTTTCAATACAAATGATTTATATATATGTAAACTATGTCTTTCTAATTACATTTTTTTGTCTTTATAGACTTTATTGGAAAGATTGTCACCAAATATCTCTTACAATATTACAAGTCATCTTCAAGTCGGAGAAGTAATATCAAGACATATCAAACTTGTTTTAGATTGTTATTACTACTAATAAGAGTTAAAGTTAATTTATAGGCTTTAATTGTTTGTTGTTACGACTAATAATAAAGGTCAAGATTAACATCTTTTCGAGTACTCTTAAAAAAGTCAAAATTTAAAAGGGTTAATTCCACACAGCAGTGTCAGAGTTGCGAATCATGTTGATATGAAAATACTTAAATGCGATAAAAAATTAAAAATAAAAAGTCAATTAATGAAACGATGAATGTTAGTTATAATGAGGTTTTTCAAAATTTTTAAGAATATCAATAAAATATTTATTTATTATCTTAAAATGTAACTTTGTTCATTACTTTGCTCTTATATTGTTTAATTTCCTCACGTTATATTTTGTCAACAAGATTTGACCGTATAACGCACAGGATTAAATACTAGTTTATTGTTAAATCAGAATCTCTAAACACACATGTAACTTGTAGATTAGCCAAAAGTATCACATCTTCATTACTTTTAAAACACCAAATTTTTTTCAACTATTCCCAAATTAACGGCCATAATTTAAGAACCACTTCCAAACTAGCTCTGTGACGTTAGACGGTAGCGAAAGGGTAATCTTTTGCCATTCCAAACAAGCAACACAAGGGGGTTTGGAAATGGAGAAAAAGGAAAGTAAAATTTATATATGTTCAACAAAACATATATCTACAATGGCCACACTATAATTCGTGGTATTTACATTCTGCTTGCTACAAAATTTGCTAAACTTCAGGTTTCTAAGAAAATTTCAGTATGCCAAAAACCCTCACTGATACACTTGCCCAAGTATTAGGTAGATTTACTATGCTCACTCTCTTATTAATCTCTTCCTTATGGTCCTAAAGGGAGACTGTCTAGGATAAAAAACTATTGCCAAAACTGAGATGATGGTCAGACCAACAATTCCGCTAAAAGGTTGAAACGGGTGGCCGCCAGTAGCCCACAGAGGAAAATTGGGCTGGTACTTCAGAAAGCCGCCAGTTTTCAAGATGAAACTAGAAGCCAGCATCCCCAAATGGATTCCAATTGGAAGGGAGAGGCTACCTTGACTTCTTTGCTGAGCTCCAGACAGAATGAGGGACAGTAGCCATAATCCAGGTATTTCCCACAGTGACCTAAGATTTAAGTATCAGCAATATCAAAGACATCATCATCATCACGATAATAATAATAATAATAATAATGATGATGATAATAATAATAATAATAATAATGATAATAATAATAATGATAATAATAAAAGGCGTTCATGAATTAAGCAGAAACAGAATTACAGCACACATCTAGAGGACTGGACTGAGAGAGCTTTCCATGCTACAGCCTAGTCTTGGACCAAGCGTAGGAATAGAAAACATTCATTTCAAAAATAAAGTCACATACTAAAACAGATGCACACAAGAAACATCAACATTGCTGAAAAGCCTAAAGATTAGAAAAATGTGAAAATAAAGGATCCAGAAACCAAAATGCATATTATGGTGAAAAATTATACCTTTGACATAAAGAAAATATGAGTCCTGAAATAATTATTCCATGATGATATCCAAGGTCAGCTGCAATCTCCTGAGGCAACCAAGATCTAAAGAGCAGTTCCTCCACAACTGCAACAGCAGATGCTGTTACAAGTCCTCGAACAATTAGCATAAGCACCCGGACACACACTCTAACCAATGCTACAGGATCTGAAGATGGTACACTGAGAGTAGCTGGCCAACACAGTTGGACACACCCAATTGCAAAATTTGCCGACTGAATCAGTAAAACAAGCATCACTCCTCCAAGCAAGCCCATCAGAAAGTTCTTGAACTACAAAGAAATGCACATCATGAACATGTTGTTAGTAATATGAAGCGCAATTAAAGAGGAATAAAATTCACAGATTTAAACAGGGTAAGGTGGGAAGGGCTGTTGGCAGCCCTCCCTCCTGTATCTTTCCTATCTCGGCACATCAATTATAGAATATCAGAGGTATTGATTCTGATGCGTCTGATTGCAGAAGGTATATGCATCACCTCCAATCAAAATCATGACTTCTGTTTGTACTGCATAATATTTAACAGATCACAAACAATATTTGGACCATGCTTTAAGTAGTTAAAGTCCCCACCTCCACCATCGAAAACAAATCCATCCCGTATTCCCTCAGTGGATCGTCATACTTGCGAATTCTTTTGCCCCATAAAGGAATCATTATCATGATAGAACCATACAGGCCAGCAATGCAACCAAGCTCAGCAACTTTAAAAGGATTTCGTGTTGCCCAGCTCTGCATCAGGGTAGGAAGCAATGGAATGACCACAGGTGACCATAGAAGAAGCACCATGAAGACAAAGCCAAGGGTCCTGGAGATAATAGCAGGATGACGAAAAGAACTTAATTACCTATTAACGAACAAGCTCTTGCTACCATATCTGATTTATTTTGAGAGACACTAGTACATGAAGTTTCCATATAAAATAATATCCGGTTCAAGAAAATAGAATTGAAACTTTTAAATTCTAAAAAAGCTCCAGTACAAATAATTAAGAAGATATCAGTGCTTGATTAAATGGCAGGGGATTCAACAGCTAAAGATGATACAAGCCAGTCTTGTCCGGGAATTCTTTACCGATATCAGAATCTACAGCAGAACCCAACAGGAATGGTTCGCAAAGGAACTTAACAGATAATTTACCTCTGGATTAGTGGACGTTCAGCAATGCGTAGAAATGATATGAGCTTGTCCGCCAAACTCATAGCACCTCGTATACCGCCCCACAACAAAGCAACTTTTCCAACCAGTTTCAAAATGCCCCCCTTCTGTCTTAATTCTGCCAGCATTGCCACCAGCCTGTTGACAGTTATTACTCTCAAGAAAGAAAAGAAAGAACATAAAAGAAAAGAGAAGATTGTTGGAAAATAACCAAACAAACCTCTCATGATCCACTTCTCCATTTTCTTTTGTTGGAACAACAGGACTGGCAACAGACATTGCTTTCTCTGCAAGGCTTGTTACTATGTTATTCTGGGTTTTCACAATGGTTTCCTCAGGTTTGGAGAGATGTTTGCTGCTTTCTTTCTCTTTGAAGGCTCCGATTGAAGTTTCAGCAGTTTCAGTATTCTACAGCACATTGATAGTGTTTCAAGGAACTAAAGCATAAAAAAGGCATACATAACTCTTCTCAAGTGCAACATGTGTGGTGAACCGATGAACATTTACATTTTTAGAGCTTGTTCTTTGGAGCTTTATCAAAAGAAAAAAATTTATCAAATCAATACCAACTACATATTCTACACAAAAAACAAATTTTCACACTACCCAATAATCTTTCTTTACATTACCACCACATTCTCTTACATAAAATTCTAAAATTCTAAAATTCTTTTACAAATCTAAAATTCTTTTACATAAAGCTCACAAGAACAAGCTCTTATTTTTGGCTGAAATATGAACCAACACATGCTTGGAAATTATAGGAAAGTAGACAAACACAGGATGCTATACACCAATGCAATGATTTTAAGCAAGTGGGTGTCTAATTTCCCTTTTTCCAATTAGCTGTATTTGCAGCACCATTGAAGTAAACACAGGTTTTGCGCCAAAGGGAGAAAGATCTATACATAGAGATAAAGCATCAGAAAAAGCTATACAAACTGCAACTGCATTTTAGGCCTCGTTCTCTATAACTTATTTTTTCACTACCAAAAAAACTCAACAATTCAAATTCACACCAACCAGATATCTCACTTCTTCACAATTCCCCATAATCTCTCTCCACTTTTCCACCACACATTTCAAACAACAATCTCTTTTCTTGGAAAAAGCTAGAATTCTAGCTACAAAGAACAAACCCTTAAGCTAAATAAAATGGAACAGAAAAACTAAGGGATTTAATCAAAGAGCTTACATGATGATGAGCAAGTAAAGCTGACGCTCCAAAAGCAGCCGTAACAGCACCAACCATCACTTTTCCATTTGTGTTCGTCAATCCCATGTTCTCTGTACATTCACTAACTGAAGTTTCCAAACCATGATTCTGATCAATACTCTTCAAAAGCCTTTTATTTGTCTCCTTGTCACCCTCTTGAATACAATCATCTTTTGTTTTACTGAGAAGAGCAGAGTAAATGTTGTCATTACCATTACAATCCACTGCAACTACGTCAAAGAATTTCCTCAGTGCAGCCAAACTAGTGCCTACGACGAGTCCAACAGGTAGTACTCTGCTTAAATATTCAGTGTCCTTCAGTGCAGAAGAAATAGCTTGTACAATAGCCTCGGCACAAAGGGCACTAGATTTCAGTGCAGCATCATGAACTACTTTACCATCTCTTACAGCCTGAGAAACAGCATTAGCAACATGCTCTACATCTTCAGCAAGTCTGGGCTCCAATTCCTCCATGTCAGCAGCACCAGTCCTACGGTTAACTTCAATATTTAAAGTTTCAATTATAATATTTCTAGTGGAAATGACACACTTGTCAAATATGTCACCAACAGTTCCAATACTTCCGTTGACCTTGTTTATTTTTCTGCAATCTTCATCTTGTTCATGTTGCTTTCCAGCATCAAGTATTGCATAACTTGGTTCAATAATACCATCAATATCACTGTGTCTTGAGTTCATGTCCAAATGATTTTCAGCATTACCACATTGATGTACAGTAATTTCACTAACAGTAGCATCATTATCCTCTTCTTGATCCAAAAGCTTCCAACGACCTTCTTCCAGGATGTAGTCAAGCAATAAGGCAGATGGTGTATCAAAATATTGTGGCATGCAACTCTTCAACTTTGAGATAAGGTATGTCTTAAGGTATTCCGTGTACATATCATCTCTGTAAGGCATAGCGGTTAAATAACTTGGCACATCTTGTGAACCCCCTTTGAAATATTCATTTAAATTCCTAGATTGAAGTTTTTCTCCAGGAAAGAGCAGACGACTATCTTTTTCTTTACCAAACTGGGCCTCTCTGTCACCTGACCAAGAACTATCACTATGATCTCCACTGAACGTGGTATGCTGTTTCGTTTCCTCAGCTTTGGGTGAATCGCGGGAATGATCCTTTGAACTATTTTTCACCTTCTCCAATTTGTTTTCTTCAGTCTCATAAGGATATTTAAGCAATGACACTTCCTTTGAGTCCATTAACTCACCTTCTCTATTGGCTTCGTCTTGATTATCTCTATCCTTTTCCTCACTTTCACTCTCGTTTTCCACCTCAAATTGATCAATTATGTCCTTGATTACATTAAATACACTATTAACAGCAACTTGCGTTGAATCATCAAACCCCGACAAGGCATCTATCGCCCTAGACACACTGAATCTTGAGGATCTATCAGTATCTACATTTGAAACAGGCTGCCAACCACTGTCCTCCCTTCTTGGTTTGTTTTCCACATCTTTATCTGTCAGTTGATTCTCAGAAGAGGAGGATGGAGCTGGTATACTGTTCTCTGTTTCACTGGAAGCTCCCACATTACACTGACCAGCAGGAAAATCAATTTCATGTTTATTATCCTCACATCCATCCTCCTCTCTCTGATTGTTCTCCAAATCTTTCTCTATCGGCTGATTCTCATGAGAGGAGAATGTTGTGAATGATTCATCCTCTGATTGACTGGACTCCCCCAACTTATGTGGGTTGGTTGGAGAATCAATTTTCTGTTTATTGTTTTCCTGATCCATCAGGTCTTGACTTTTAACACTATCACTTTCCACTTTCTTTCTTTCAACAATATCTTCAGTGCTACCAGGCCCTTCAGACTGGTTTGATAACTCAGGTCCATCACTTGTTTCCTGCACGTTCCCATTATCAGTGGACGGCCCAGCATCTACTACTGGAAACTGTGCGTTTTCATGAATATTTCCCGAGTCTTTCAGGTCGATATTCTCTGAGCCTGCGTTTTCATGTGTCTGGGTACTACTAGAATGAAACTGACCTGTGTCGATGGCTTTCGGGGTATTCTCCGATGACTCAAGTTCTGATTCAAGAAAACCTGAAGGGTCTGACCTATGGACTTTCCCAGAGCCATCTGTTATGTGATTTATCCTCTTCTTCTGATCAGAAGAGTGACCATCATCACCTTCTCCATTTAACGGTCTACTTTTTTCTACTACTTTTGAGTTGAACCCGGCTGCCATGTTAGATATTTGTCCCAAATTTAAGAGCCCCTCCAAATTTAAATTAGATCCTTGACTCTGCAATATTACAGAAACAGCTTCTGTAAGCTTCTCGCGGACATCTTCTGGCACAGCGTCTTGCAAAGCTTTCATTAGTGTCTCCCCTTGACCCACGGCGCTCAGGACCTGAAAATTGTTACCAAATAACTATTTTTAAACAGTATATAATTATCAAATATGAAAACGTTTCCTTCCTATAATGTTTTTATTACTGAACAATTATAAATACAACCGAAGAATAATGGCCATGTGTAATTACATGGGGGTGGGTGAATGGATGTTAGAATGTAATCCTACAGCTACTTAGTGGCTGTTTGATTCTCATTATTGATATTGATTTATAATGAGGTGAAATGAGCGGTGTAGATTTAATAGAAGTTCAAAATTTGTGGTTATAAATGAGCAGTTGTCAAATCAGTGATCAAATTAGTAGTAAATGAAATTATAAAGAGAATTGATAAAGAGAATCAAACAAGCTCGATGTTTTGGTCTGATTAGCTAAAGCTCTCTAACTCCTCCGGCTTGGAGATTGTAGTTAGGAAGGATGGGTAATCCCAGCATTTACCTTTCCGATCAGGCAACAGAAAGGTCTGACCCCCTCCCTTATCTTTACAAAAACCTCCAACCCAATAGAACTTTAGGTAAAATAATCAATTAGTCTGGAGTTGTTATGCACTTATAAACCTCATAATAGGAGCCCGATTGAAGCCCTCCAACTCCTTCCACAAGCAACTGATTGGGAACTATTGATAGCAAGGATGTGTCCCAGCATTTACCTCTCCAACCAAAAAACAAAGGATCCATCCCTTCCCCAATCACCACAATTTTCCAACTCAAATGGAACCCTAGGTCAAAATAATCAATTAGTCTCGAGTTTGTTAGTCCACAAGTACAAACTTCATAATTGGTGCATCTTCATGAACGTTTACAATTTGCTAAGAGATCGGAAGAGCAATCTCCACATACCCTCTATATGAACACCCTGAATTCTGATAGTGGAGAGTTCCACCACACATCAACCCTCCAGAAAGTAGTCAAAAGAATAAGTAAAACTATGAATTGTGTAAAAAATTCTGATTCATGAACATTACCTTCTTTTTCTGTTCTTCTGACAAAGTGCCCGGAATAGTCACATCAAGCATATTCAAAACCACTGGTGCAGCCTGCAGCACCTGACCTCTTTCATTATCAACAGGAATCGTTCCATCTACTATTAGTTCTGCATTAACTGCATTACTTTGGTGTTCTAAACCACTGCTCTCGTGTTTCACCGTTTTGGTGTCAGGTTCTGGTTCTCTTGAGTTTTTACCAAATTTTGATTGGATGCTGGCTGTTTCATGGTTTTCTTCAAGCCTCTCGAACAGAAAATTGGGGGAAACGCTGTTTGTAGTGTTTGTATTAGTAACATTCAAGAGCTTGTCTCTTCTACCACTCTTACCAAAAGCTCTACCTCCTAACAACGGCAAACCCTTTGAAGGTCGGATATTGACATCAACATCTTCCAGAAGTGGATGGCGACCCTTTAGAAGTCCAAGCTCCACAGCTGTGAGCCACTGCATTTAGCATTTTTGCAGGTGTATGATGCCTGCACTCCATAATTAAAGGCTTCTATACGAAACATATACGGTAGTTATAGTAGGTAGTTACCTCAATAATGAGGAGCTGACACCGAGAGAAAGTTGACCCGACATTTGTAACTTTGCTAGGCGGCGAGTATGAGCAGAGTAGCAGGCTGGTATATGGGTTCTCTGCTATCGAACTTCGTGGAATGGAGAATAAAGGAGCTGTACCATCATCATTCTGGCAATAAAACTATAATATCATTGAGTCATGTAGAAACAGTATCAAATAGACTAAAACAGTAAAGATCAACCGCCAGAATTTTATACAGCACCCACAAAAAAAAAAAAAAAAAAAAACACTTCATATATGCAAGATAAACAAGCTAGTGACATACAATACTGATTTCACCATAAAAAGTGAACTAATATATGTCAACAGCAAAAACATCATATAAAACAGGCAGACTATTTATGGTACAATTAAGCAGTAAGGAAATCCATGAAAGCATTTAGAGAAGGGGAACGGGGGACAAGAATATTCAATTAACAAGAATACAAAAAAAGTTTGAAAAAAATATGAAAATATATTTACTTGCATAAATAGTTGCTTGCAGAAATAGTTGACATCGGGCAAAGAAGGATTAACTGGGGAAAAAAATCTTAATGGAATCCAGTACAGGAGTCTAAATTGGAACCAACCTCCCTGCTTACAACCAAATAGATAGGATTCAGATTTAGCACAAGAATGTTAAAAAGTAATAAGCGTGTTCTAATTTTAGGTCACTTAGCATGAATGCAGCGTATCGTTAAAGAAATCAAATAAAACCTGGATAAAAAGAACAGGAATCTTCACTTTGCCAACAACATATCTGGTGCTAGATTTTGCATAAAAATCTTCAATGCTGTCAAATCCATAAGACACCATGGACACTGCTTTCTCAAAATCTTGAACCGAAGATGCTGATAAACCTCTGTCGACTTCAAATCCTTTTCCATGACCTTGAAATAACTCCTGAAAGTAATTACAGCATAGAAGAAATAAATATCGAGTGCTGAATAGTCAACCATTTCATTCACTAAAAAAGCAGTTATCCGATCACTGGAATCACATCAGATGCATGGACTGATGGATCCTTTTGGGCAAGGAAAGTAAGAGCATCTCTAACAAAATAACAACCTTGTTCCGATAAAGTATACTGATTAACCCATTTGTGAACCTCCGATCAAAATCAATGTGATACATGGAAGTCCTTGTAGCCTCCTCTAAATCAAAAGGATTGTCTATGCACGTTGCAGCTGTAAGAGGCGTGTTCTCTCCAACTTCTGCCAAGTACTTTGTCAACATATTTGCGCCATAACCCCAACCAACGGCCATAAATGTTGTCCGTGGCCTTGCCTTGTTTATGGAATCTATAGCTGTGGAGATATCATCGCTATCAGCAGCAGTAAACAACCTACATAAATGAAGTAGTCACAGCGCCCTACTATCAGCTTGTTTTGCCAGTCCAGGAATGTAAGAATCTTCTCAATTAGGAACCTGAACATCAAACTCGATAATTAACAGTTTTCTTCTCCAGGTTATTTTTACCTGATTGTACCCATTAAAAGCAAATAATTTCCCATCTCAAAATTACTCTAAGTTGTGTGATTACTAATCAATTTGTAACAACTTTGTTCACCAAGCTAAGGAACTTATTGGAAATAAACGAACTTTTGAGTTGAATCTGGTGAACATTTAACCACATTCTGTCCATGAAATAGTTAACCACCACGAGCTCAGTCTTAAATGTATACAATACATAGTACTTCTGGCGTATCATGTGCCACATCCACAACAGAGTTCGAAAATTGAGAAATTATTGTTCAACAAGATTAAACAATTTCAACTAAACTTACCGCGCAGTGGTCAGTGGCGATCCAGCACATCCCCTTGGATTCACTACAACTGGAAAAAGTCCAGTCTTTAGACAATCACAGACAAAGTCCCTAATCTTCCCTTCATTGCTCCCTTCGGGAGTCCCTGGAATAATCAACACGGTCGTATCCAAGCCGCCCTCCTCCTCCAAGTCCAAATCCGCCGGCCAATCTAGTGACACGACCCCTCCATCCTCTGTACTCAAGCAAATCCTCTGGTACACTAATTTGTCATAAAATTCAGCATCGTTTTTCACTTCAGTTAGCATTCTCCCACTGCTCAGTCTGACGAAATGTCTGTCCTCCTTAAGAAGCTTTTCATTAACATTTTCAAGCAGTTCGCTGCCCTGGAAATGAATAGAAGGGCAGCGTAGTGTCACAAAACGATTAAACGGCGTCGGGCTGGTAAATAAAATCCACTCCCCAATATCACCATCAAAATTCTTGGTACCATCAGCGTTAGATAACAATTTTTGAGATTTCGAAGAGAAATAGAGGGTGAGGCCAGATACGAGGCCAATAGTAGGGGCGATGTAGTCCAGCGCATTCACAGAAGAGAATTGTACAATTAAGCTGTGAAAAAGATTATCAAAAGGTGAAGGCGAGGGATTCAGCTGGTTGTGAAGAGTCAGGGGCCTCATATGACGGCGTTTCCACGGGCGGTGATGTTGGCCGGAGGGAAGACTTCGCTTGCGAATAGACGAGGTTAACAACGGAAATTGGGTTTGAGGCAATGTGAAGCTCATTCTGGCGCGGCGGAGGCGGTGGTGGTGGCGGGGAATTATAAAGGCCGGAGGGTTGCGGAGGCGGTTGGGGTGGAGAAAATTCGAGATGTGGGGCTCCTAACCCCAATGCATGAGTTGCGTTCGACGGCTGAAAATATCGATGGGGACCTGCGGGTAGGGACAGTAGCGTTAGACGGTTGACAATATCGATGGGACCTGCGGCTGCGGGTAGGGACCGTAACTTTTCGTCTGAAAAAGAACCAATGTCGCGTCGAAAGCGTCAATACCGTAGAATTATTTAGAGCTATTTTAAAGGAAATTGATTGGATTGGGGACATACGCATCTGAGCGGTGGATTTGAATTCCGTGTTCAAGACATCCATCGGTGTCGAACTGTTGATTTCGTGTTTCAAAATGAGAAAGTTGCAAAGAACGAAAATAATGTGGAAAATGTGGCTTGATGACATTTCGGAAAACGTGTATAAACCTCTAAAAGATTGATCATCGTATATCGATTCAACACAATTTCACCAATAGTCTCGTTTTAGTGTCGTGTCTACATGGCACCATACAGTATAACGCTATATATGTAGTATATGTAGTGCTAGATCAGTTTTTGCATCTCCAATGCATAGTATTTCAACACTCTTTCTAGGTTGGGAGAAAAAGATTCAAGAAAAAAAATCAAAAAATGGATTACTGCTCCAGAGACATGGGGTGTCTTCATTATGGGACACCACATGTATATACTGTACTTTCAAAAAATTATCTCAAATGTCATTGTACTTTAAAACTCACCTGATATGCCACTGAATCTGTGAAAGTGTTATCTCACTTGCCACCCTCCTTAAAAATGTATTGGACTTAATGACATGGCTAACGGAATTTACCACGTGGCATCTTTACAGTTATTTTTTTAACCGCGTATTTACAGAGTGGCAAATGAGATAATATTTTCACGGGTTTAGTGGTATATGAGAAAATTTTTACAAAATACAATGGCACTAAAACTTTATAAAGTTTTATAAAAATTTCCTCATATACCACTAAACTTGAAAAAATGTTATCTTATTTGTCACTCGGTTAACACCCGATTAAAAAAATAATAGTCAAGATGCCACGAGGTAAATTTTATTAGCCATGTCATCAAGTCAGTTACATTTTTTAACGAATGTGACAAACGGGATAACACTTTCACAAGTTCAGTAGCATATTGGGTGAGTTTTAAAGTACAATGGCATTGCAGATAACTTTTTGGAAGTACAGTGGCATTTCGGGTAGGTTTTAAAGTATAATGGCATTTGAGGTAACTTTTTAAAAGTACAATGACATTTCAGATAATTAACTTCATATTTTCCTACACTAGTTTCATAGACCCACCCCTAGAGTCATGTAAACCATTGAAAGAGAATGCGCGACGGAGACACCCAGCATCTCTGGATCCAAACTCCAAAAATACAATGTGGGTCTACATATCAATTTTGATTCGAAAACACAGGGTCTATGAAATTAATGAATGGAGATTGTATTACATACACATAGTGTCTCTATAACTGAGACATTCAGTGTCTTCATATCAAAATTTGTTTATATATCTCCTATAGTAAATTAAGTTTTAGTGATAGTTTTTTGTTTTTTTTTTTGGAAAAAAAAATGATTACAAAGAGATGATTGTAGGAAGGCCATTGAACCACATGAGTCTTGACAAGTTTTAGTGATAGTTAATTAATGACACATACAAGTTAACTTTTAAAAATTGTTTTGTTATCACATTGGATATTTTAAATTAAGAAATTAATTAGTCAAATAAAAGTTAGTCCCTTTTTTTCAAAAATTATTGGTCGTCCATATTCCATATCTATATTATATAAATAAAAATTCCACCTTGGAGTATCTCAAATGAACTCTTTAAATAAAAATATTCTTTAATTTAGAGAGCTAATATATAACAATATTCCCCTAGACACGTATTAAGATTTAAGTGTATTAATTTTTTGAAAATACAAAAAATAATAATTAATGTATTAATTTAGGCTTTATATAATATTCAAAATAGAGTTAACAAACGAAGGGATTTAACGGCAAGGATGATTTCTATCAAAAAATGCAAAGGTGGGGATGAAATTGCCAAAAAATGAAAGATAAGGATGATTTGCACAAAAGCTTGAAAGGTAGGGACCTTTTGCACCAATTACCCTACAAAATATGATCATATTTTTTTAAACAAGGCTCGGAAAAGAAATACCTCATAAATGTAAATGATAACTAGGTTAACTCTTCCGATCTATGCATTCACGCTCGAAGTTACTGAAAGTGACAAAGGTTGAAATGAGTCCCTTTCTGAGTTTATTCATGAAAAGAAAAATATTAAGCAATGATCAAGACTTAGAAACATAGTTTGGTCTCAAATTTACATAGCAAAAATATCAATTGGTAACAGGACAACATATGGGCAGCAAGACTGATATGTCATGTCCAGATGCATACCACTCATACGTCTAGTGGGATTATATATCATTTTTCATAGATGATAAAGATTTTATCTTACCACTCTTGCCTTTATTGATTAATAAAGTGACTTAGACTATATTTAACTTGTTGACAAACTTGCATGCTCTCTTCCGGTCTACCTAAACTACTTAAAAAAAAAAAAAAAATCTGCTCTAACAAGAGATGTTAGCGTCTTCACAGTTTAGAATTCAGCTACTTGACCACAATGCTCAAAGAACTCTAAATTCGTTGTATCAATGATAAGTTAGTTTCTAACTTGTTGATAAACTTGCATGCTCTCTTCCAGTCTACCTCAACTACTCTGAAGGGGAAAAAAAAAGTTCTACTCTAACAAGAGATGTTAGCATCTTCACAGTTTGGAATTCAGCTACTTGACCACAATGCTCAAAGAACTCTAAATTCGTTGTATCGATCAATGATAAGTTAGTTTCTGGTATATATATACTATCATAATTTAAATCATCCCAAAATATATCTTGAGATAATCAGTATCATCAACATTGCTTAAAGGGGGTTTACTAAGACCAAACATTGCAAACTCAAGCACAAGCTGATTTTGTGCTCTAGAGTCGTTAATAATTAAGGCCCTTGGCTCTCCAAGTAAAAGATAAAACAGTGAATAAAATAAAATAGTGTATGCAAGAGCAACATTTACTATTTTTAACAAGTTGAAGTTAGCTACTTAAAAAATAAATAAATAAAACAAGTTGAAGACTGAAGTTAGCAAAGATCGACTATATACATAAAAATAGAATTAGGTTAGTGAACGTTCTTAAAAAGAAAAACAAAAGGAGAAAAAATGAAAATGTTATTTGCGTAATTTTATCAAAAGAAATAGGAAGGACTTGTGAATTGAACCTACAACCAATGAAGGACACTAACTATACCAAAGGCACTTTTTTTACATGGTTTTCAACTGAATTTTTATATTTTATGATGAGGGAAAATTTATAAAATTTAAAATTTGCTGAACACAAAAAGAACTTTTTAGAATTATTTAGTGTGGGGGCGACCACCGCTACCCAAAATCCGCCTCCTTTTGAAAGTCTTCCTCACATGTTGGAATGACTGTGAATTGTGGGGGGTAATGTTGGATAAAATTTAACAGGTGGGTCACACATGTAATTTTAATTTATAGCTCTATCTTAAGGTGTAGTTAACTAAAAGTTATCTATAAAGTTTTGTAGAATTAATGTGTAGGGATCGGCTTGTATTTCTAAGTTGTTGAAGGGGCCGATTTGAAAATACTATAAAGTAACGTCTATATATAAGTCATGGTCCCTGATTGAACGTAGGGTTTTCTGTTTTCTCTGTCTCCCCATCAACAGAGAGAATCGATAAAGAAACTACGAATCAATTGGAAGATCATAACTTTCAGATCAAGAAACCAATGGATTCAAGTACGCTTCGGCAATCTTTCGTCTTATTCTCTTTGATTCAACACGGGGTTTAAAAATCATGTCTAGGGTTTTGGATTTAATTATAGTTTTACATGATTTCGTTTCGGTAATTTATTCCTACAAGTGGTATCAAAGCCTACCTATGATTAAATCATTGAGAGTTCACGAATTTTTGGAGATATTGAAAATTAATTTTGGATTTGTTCAAGAGTTTTGATTAAGTTTACTGCATGACCCGGCTTCGGTCAATTGTGTGGCATTCATATATGTTCTTATATTGGATTCGGTGGGTGCAGTTTGACATTGCATATCCTTTTCAAGCATGATTGATTATTATATTGTAGAATTTGATAAGGTTCAGTGATTTTGGACTTACGTATTTGGTTGAATAAATCTCGCGGCGATTCCCGCGTTCGGTATCCATTTAAAAAAAAAAAAAAAAAATTCGAAACTTTGTTTCGGCCGTGAGTATTCTGTTTGGCTCCAAGGACTTGATTGAAAGTTATGATTCAAGGATTTGAAGTCAATTTAATTGCATTATTATATTGTTATGTAATATGTGGAATACATTGTGTTTTCCGCTTGAGAGCCATTATCGTATAATTGAATTTATTACTTATGCGATATATTCATATTAAACCATTCGGTTAATGTTAATTTGATTTAAGAATTCCTACGGGTTTAGGAATTAATTCGGCGAATTATTTCAGTTTAAATTCCTATGCAGAGAGGAATTGATTAATAAATCAATTTAATTCAACTATATGGTTGTCTAATATTTGTAAATATATGCTAGTTGAGACAATGTCACCAAAATGACCTCTCTTGTGAAGATTAGTTTATTGAAGATATTAGATGTTTATGTGTATGTCTATCCATGCGGGTATTAGTAGGCCCAAATGAAGTCTAATATTTGGCCGAATTTCATACACACCTGTGGTGGTAAATGTGTGACAATTATTCGGATTCCATGTGGATAATAAATCAATCCAAAGAAGGACTTATTATTTGACAGGACTTATTGTAAACGTTTGATCACCGCAACAAGGATACCACTGTACAATTAATATTACTTTCTAAAGACTTGACATTAACGTTGTATCCGATATCTTGGATGGGGTTGACCATTATTTGAATTTTATTGATTATTTATTATTCATGTGAGTATGAAAGTTTATTTGGTTATTTTTTGTTCTCTTTACAATTAATACATCTGCTACTAAAATACTTGCCAACTTGAGCATATTCGGTTACTTTTACCGTATGGGTCTTTTGATCATTAAGTGCGGCATTCCAAAAGCCTTTAGGGGTCGGAAGATCTGAAAGGATAACTAAGGTTAATGAGTTCCTTGCTGAAATTAAGAATCATTTTGACAAAAACGATAAGGCTGAATAAGCATGCTTTTGCAAAGCTTGATTTCGATTAAGTATCAATGCAAAAGGAACAACAGGGAGCACATCATACATCATAAAGATGTCTCATATTGCTTCAAAACTTAAAGCATTTCATCTCGAGCTATCCAATGACTTGCTCATATATTTGGTATTGATATCACTCTCCCACACAATTCAGTCAATTTAAGGTCATTTATTACTGCCTTAAGGAGAAGTGGACTCTTAATGAGCTCATTTCACATTGTGCAGAAGAGGAAGAAAGAATGAAGCAATATAGGACTAAAAGTGTTCATTTGGCTTGCACTTCTAAGGGTAAGGGTAATAAAGAAATAAAGAAATATAAAGCTGCGACTAAAGGTCTAGAGCAAACGGAACAAGAAAACAATAATGAAAGTTGGTTCTTTGGCAAACAATTTGGACATGTAAAGAAGGACTGTACTAAATATCACGCATGGCGTGCAAGGAATGATACAATTCTTACTTCGGTCTACTCTGAGGTTAATTTAGCTTCAGTACCAAGAAACACTTGGTGGTTAGATTCTGGTGCTACTAGTCATATAAGTGTTTCTATGCAAAGTTGTTTGAGCTACCGAAAACCAGAAGATGGTGAAAGATACATCTATGTAGGTAATGGTGAAATGGTAGAGGTTGAAGCAATAGGCACATTTAGATTATTGTTAGGAACTGGTTATTATTTGGACTTGAAAGACACTTTTGTTGTTCCGTCTTTTAGACGGAATTTGATTTCTATTCCCAAATTGGACAAATCTAGGTATTATTTTTCTTTTAGAAATAGCCTGGTTAGTCTTTCATTAAATTCAAATACTTTAGGTATTGGTTCATTATCGTAAGATAACCTATATTTGCTTCATACAGTTACATCATATAATGAGACCTTGCATGTAGAATCACGCGGTACTAAACGCAAATTAAATAAAGAAAATTCGGCGTCATTATGGCACAAGAGCTTAGGTCATAGCTCAAAAGCAAGAATTGAGAGACTTGTGTCTGATGACATTTTGGATTCCCTCGTGTATCAAGGGAAAGCAGACCAAAACTAAGAGATTAGGTGCCAACAAGGCTTCAGACGTCTTAGAATTGATTCATACAGATATTTGTGGACCATTCCCTACAGCTTCTTGGAACGATCAACAATATTTTATATCATTCATAGACGATTACTTACGTTACCCGAACCTATATCTCATACATGAAAAATTCCAATCACTGGATGTGTTTAAGGCTTTTAAAACTGAGATTGAGAATCAACTCAATAAAAGATTAAGATTGTTAGATCTGACCGTGAGAGTGAGTACTACGACAGATATGACAGTTCTCGTGAACAACGTCCAGGGCCATTTACTAAATTCCTAGATGAGTGGGGAATCGTCCCACAGTACACCACGCCAGGATCTCCTATCATGAATGGTATGGTTGAAAGACGAAACAGAACTCTTAAGGACATGGTAAGGAGTATGATTAGTCATTCTACCTTACCAGAATCAATTTGGGGAGAAGCATTAAAGGCAACATCTTACATTCTTAATAGAATACCAACTAAAGCAACTGCCAAAGTACCTTATGAACTTTGGACATGCAAAAAGCCTAGTCTAAAGCATTTTCACATTTGGGATGTCTAGCCGATGCTAGGCCTTGTAGCTCACATGAGAATAAATTGGACTCTAAAATAGTAAGCAGTTACTTTTTTGGTTATACAGAGCGATCTATAGGGTATAAGTTTTATGACCCCACTCGTCGGTCAATTTTTCAGACGGGAACTACAATATTTTTTGAGGATGTTGAGTTTGGGAGAGAAATAAGGTCAAAGACATTGTCTTCGAGGAAGAATCAACTTTGATTCCTATTATTGTTTTTTATGATGAGCAGGTTTCCATACCTGTCAATAATCAAGAAGTGAGTCAGGATCTTTAACAAGACAATGTTGAACACCCTCCCATTCAGAATGAGACTGTTATTCTACAAAAACAAACTCAACTACCTCAAGAATTAAGGAGATCCACAAGAGAAAGAAGTGCTATTTCAGATGATTATGTAGTATTTCTCCAAGAACATGAGGAACATAATGGAATGATGGAAGATGATCCAATCAATTTTCATCAGGCCGTTCTAATTCTCAAAAGTGGATAGATGCCATCAATAAGGAGTACAAGTCTATGCAAGATAATAACGTTTAGGATCTCGTCCCAGTACCAGAAGGTGCAAAACCCATCGGTTCTAAATGGATATTTAAAACCAAAAGGGATTCGAGAGGTAAAGTGGAAAGATATAAGGCCCATCTTGTAGCTAAAGGCTTTACTCAAAAGGAAGGCATTGATTTCAAAGAGACTTTCTCTCAGGTTTCCATGAAAGACTCTTTCAGGATAATCATGTCTCTTGTTGCATATTTTGATCTTGAATTACATCATATAGATGTAAAGACAACATTTCTCAATGGTGACATTGATGAAACGATTTATAAAGAGCAACCGGATAACTTTGTGTCAAGAAACTCAAAGAAGATAGTCTGCAAACTAAAGAAATTCATCTATGGACTCAATCAGGCTTCCTGTCAGTGGTACCACAAATTTCATCAAGTAATTATCTCATTTGATTTTGAGGTAAATCCAGTTGATGACTGTGTGTATAACAAGTTCAATGGAAGTAAGCATATTTTTCTAGTTTTATATGTTAATGACATATTGCTTGCCACTAACGACATAGGCATACTACACGAAACTAAGAGATTTCTATTGAAAAATTTTGAGATGAAAGATCTTAGTGACGCCTCTTTTGTATTAGAGTTTCAGATACAACGAGATCGTTCTCGGGCTATTCTTAGATTGTCACAAAAGAGCTATATCGATAAAGTAGTTAAAAGGCTTAGCATGCAAAATAGTAAACCAATTGATACCCCAATCACTTGTGGTAAAAAGTTCATTCTCCAACAGTGCCCTAAAAATGATTTTGAACTTAAGAAAATGCAAAAAGTTCCCTATGCATAAGCTATTGGGAGTCTTATGTACGTTCAAGTTTGTACACGTCCAGATATAGCATTCATTGTTTGAGTGGTAGGCAGATATTTAAACAACCTTGGTATGGATCATTGGAGAGCAGCCAAATGGGTTATCCGATCTGATCAGATCAGCTGGAGATCATAGGGTATTCTAACTATGACTTTGCTGGATGCCAAGACAGCAGAAAACCCACTTTAAGCTACATTTATCTGTTGGCTGAGGGAGCAATTTCTTGGAAGAGTGCAAAGCAGACACTCGTAACTTCTTCTAACATGGCAGCAGAATTTGTGGTGTGTTATGAGGCATCCAATTATAGAATATCACTACAGAATCTTGTCACTGGGCTGCTCATACTGATTTGTGTTGAAAAACCATTTAAGATATATTGGGACAATAAGTCAGTAGTCCAATAACAATAAAAGCTCAACAAGTCAAAACACATTGACATAAAGTTTCTAGTTGTAAAAGAAAGAATGCAGAGTGGACGGATTTCCATAGAGCACATTGGGACAAACTCTATGATTTCGGATCCGCTTATTAAAGGAATATCACTCAAAGTCTTTCATGAGCACATTGCTCATATGTGTTGTATTGTTTGAGGATAATATAGTTTGGTGGGAGTTTATTATAGCTCTATATTTTGCTTTAGACATACTTATGTATTCGGATATTTTTCTATACAGAATTAAAGTATTCAGTTACTACACTGTTAAATTGTATTCATTATTGATCTCGTTATGGAATAAGGTAGGATCAGTTGGAAATAAGCATGGTTAGATCACATTACATGCAATTTCCATGCTACGCATCCATGATTGATCTATGTCAGTCAGTTGTATTGGTATATGTGACCATTGATGGGTTTAGTCACGTTCTAAATCGTGACAAAGGCCATTTTGATCATGTATCAGTATGATCAATGGACGAGATTGTTTGGAAATACCCTAATTGTGATAGCCAGTTTTGGGAGTTTATAAGGTTAAGCACATTTGTTGAATTACATATGTGGTCCAGTGGGAGATTATTAGATAAAATTCAACATGTGGGGCCACACGTGTAATTTTAATGTGCGGTTCTATCTTAAGGTGTAGTCAATTAAAAGTGATCTACAAAGTTTTGTGGCTACTATGTATTAAAGTGTCATAGAATTAATGTGTAGAGGCCGATTTGTATTTCTAAATTGTTGAAGGAGCCGATTTGGAAATACTATAAAGTAACGTGTATATATATATATATAGGTCATGGTCCCCGAATGAATGTAGGGTTTTCCGTTTTCTCTACCTCCTCATCAACAGAGAGAATCCATAAAGAAACTATGAATGAATTGGAAGATCATAACTTGTCAAATCAAGAAATCAATGGATTCAGCTACGTTTCCGCAATCTTTGATCGTGTTCTCTTTGATTCAACATGGGATTTAGAAATCATGTCTAGGGTTTTAGATTTAATTATGGTTTTACATGATTTCATTTCGGTAATTTTTTCCTACAGGTAAACCTTTCCAACATGCACACGCCTTATGATAAAGGTAATTACATTCATTTATTGGGAGAATACCTCTATATTTAGGAGTGAGAAAAAACCAAGTGAATCGAACCAAGTGCAAAAAACTACTAAAAGCTGAACAGTTCATGTGAATCAGTCGGTTTTGGCCAAAAACTGACTAAAAAATTCGGTTAAATAGACCAAATCGACGAACCGAACCAAACCGGTTCAGTTTCTGTTCTTTCAAAATCGACCGACTGATGGCCCACTCCTAACCGCATCTGTGATTATAAATGTTTTTTCACTACTTCAGTGAATACATAGTTACTTCTCGCTGATTTGAAAATCGCCCAAAACTAAAAGAAAATAGAGAAAAATATGAGATCACCCGGCCTTTTTTCTGTAAAATCTTTATCTCTCGACATTGTCTAAAAATTATGCAATGGAGATGCTTAACAATGTATCATTGTGATTCGAATTGTAGTACAATGACTAAATGCTCAAGTTACAGGCATGAGATTATGAGCTCGAACAACACTTGCCACTTCCCCTAATTTCCATCCCTTCTCCTATATCCTCTTGTTAAAAATAAAAAAATAAAAAATAAAAAAGGTTCCATTTAACCAATTTAGAAGAAGGGAATTTTTCAAAAATGGCCAAATTTAACATGGTAAGGACAAAAATGTCCATTTTTCATAAATTGGACAAAATTGTCCTAATTTTGAGTAAAGTGTCATTTGTATCCCTATCCACTTGTTCTAGACGTTGAGCGTCTAGTTATACATTTCAAATGTCTAGATTAACCACCTAGCTATACAGTTAGTTTTAGTAAATTTAAACAGTTACACAGTATCATTGCATAGAAGTTGGATGTTAGTCTACACAGGTTGGAATTTGATTCTAAGGTAACTGTATAGTTATATAGATAGTTTCAATAAATCTAGATAATTGCACGACATCATTACATTGTTCTATAGTTAAACCATTAAGCTATACACTTGGATGTCATTATACACAGTTTGAGATTTTATTCTAAACTGTTAGATGGCATTATAGTTAAGGGTATCATTTTTGAAAGGGTAATTATATTACTATTATGAAATTTGATAGCTGCACTAAGTTTTCATAGAGTTACTAAAATAGACATTAATAAAATGAGATAAATAGCTGTCATATTATATACTCATATATTTGTTCTTCTCCTTCCACTCTTTGTTATGTACAACACAAAGCCATATACATATAAAAGCAAAGTAGACTGCGGTACAGCATTACCGCAATTCCGATTTAAATTGATTTTATTAGATTTGGTTGTTCTGATTTTAATTTTCCTTTATTTTCTTTTATTTTCAAGACAAAATTCTGGTTTTATGATAATCTAGCTACACTTAAAATTGTTTTAATTTTTTTAGATAAATGTGGGTGTTATTTATATAAGTTTACTATTTTTAATCATTTTTAATTGCTTTTGTGGTCTGTTCGAGTCATATCTTGTTAATTTACTATTTTATTATATAGATTTTGTCAGATAAAAGTTGGAGATAATTAAAATAATTCTTTCAGATTATTATCAATAATCTTATCATTTATCAAACAGAATTAGTTTATATTATACAGGTGCTTTCATCATCTTATTATAACCGCTTATTTTGAAAACTTTCCTTAAAAAATTAGACTGGTTTATACCAAGTGTTTGTTAGGTTACTTATTTTGTAATTATTTAATAATATTTTATTCTCATCATCATACAGACTTTATTTACATATTTCGAAATGTTTTTACATATTCACTCAATAATTAAAGAAAATAGTTTTTGATAAATAGTTTATAATTAACAAGTATTTCATGACAAGGTAACAAAATATTATTGTTAATAAATGTCTATAATCATACATTATTCAATTTTACATATTAACCATTTTGGTATTGCCCGCGCAACGCGCGGGTGAAAATCTAGTATTCCTTGAAATGTTCCTTGAAAGTGAAAATTCATTGTTTCTGCATGTTTGCTCTTCAGTTGAGAATTAATTTTATTCATTTTAAGAAAAGGAAAAATAAAAAGAAAAAAGGAGAGAATCAAATTTTGTCCCTTTAATCAAAATCTTTACTACTATTTATTAGGTTTTTTATTTAAAAATTTGGCAGGATGTAAGAAGCAACATATAGCAATAAAGTTGAGTTGGATTGGATTTTTTAGTGAAGTTTTTTAATTGGGTTCGATTTGCACTTTACCAACCTAACGTTGGAGTTTGATGATCCAAATTTAAAAGTTGGGGGAAGAAAGTACCACTGGATGTAAAGATCGGGACCTTTGCACAATTTACCCAAAAAAATTAACTAATATATATTAGGTAAAAAAAAAATATAGTTTACCCAGTAATAATCATCTAATGTCAATATTTGGCTGCATTAGATCATTTTCATCATTTTCAAACAAAGAAGAATCACTTTGGCAAATCACATCATTTTTGAGTCACAAAAATAGGTTTTACAATTTTGGATTCCGCCTATATAATAGTATGAGTACTTCTATAAAACTATGTAAGGCTATCTTCTTAGAAAATAGATCGGAAGAGCGTCGTGTCATACTAGTCTCATTCTGGCACTCTACATATGACACGATATGACACCATATAGTCCATGTGGTGTGCATGTGCTGTATCTTGATGCGCATCGCATAGACTATGATGTTATACCGTATTATATGTATAGCGCTGGATCAATTTTAGCTCCATATCCCTAAAACTTATAAACTAACTTGGACTGCCTATGATACATACAAAGAAAAGCAAAAGTAGGCAAAAAGTTGATATTAAAATAATGACTACTTAATAACGCTTATATTAATGATACATTAAAGAGATTTCCTTCTAAATAATTTCATTCGATATGCGGTGTCCAAGATGATAATATTTAAAATTGTGTCATGGTTAAATCAAAACAATGGAGGTAATTCTACCTTTGTCACTTTTAGGCCTTCATTGCCATAATCCAAGCCAAAAACAATTTTTAATATACAGTGTCCAACATGATAATATTTAAAATTGTGTCGAGGTTCAATCAAAACAATGGTAGCCGGGTATATTCTATGGTGGCTTTTTTGCCTTTGCCACTTTTAGCCCTCCATTACCATGATTTAAGCCAAAAACAATTTTGAATATTTGTCAACATCATAGTTACTTTCGAATCGTATCAAATTATTTCTTTCTTTTTCCTCCTCCCTAAGTTGCCGCTACGATCACATCTATCTATTGCATCCAATTATTTCTTTATTTTTTCTCCCCGCAAAGTTATAGACAGATGTAGTTATGCTTGCCGCTATTATCACATCTATCTATATATTATTATTATATTAATTAAGAGAATTAAGTCTCTGTACTTTTTGTAATGCGATTTTTTCACCTTTTTTATTTGGTAAATTATGCGATAATTTTTCTAATCTTCTTCATTTATGTGACAAAAACTTTTGTGAAGTTACATCAAAGAAGATTGAACATGTGACATTTGAGTTTACATCCCAAGCCTTAACAACTTTACCCTTTTTCTTTTTTTTTTTTTGCCCTTTTTGGTTTGGTTTGGTTTTTTCCCTAATAAATGTTTATAAGTTTTGTACTTTAAATTCAGCGTAAAAGTTAAAATAACAAATCTAAAAGTCCAATTTCAAAACAAACCCGAATCCCTCTTAATTCGTCTAATCACATCTCAGTCGTGTTTGTTGGTGGGTAATATTTTTTTATGCATTTTAGTTTTATTAGAATTTTTGAAAATGAAGAGAGTAACGAATATTTTTTACCTACCCGAGTTGGACTACCCCACCACGTACCCCAATTCAAACGAGTACGGGGCGGGTATCGGGTAAGGTTGGAAGAAATGGGGCGGGGTACAGGGGAGACGTACCTTACCCAAATCCAGCCCCATTGTCATTCATATTGTTGAGATCCTTCTATTTTCAAATTAATTAAAATGTGATATCTATCCCATCATATTTTTTGACCCCCAATTTCTAAATTAATTAGATCTGAAATTTTATTCCCTTAAGAAAATTTTCAAAAACCTCACAGATATTTTATAGCAAAACCTCCCACCTTATGTTGCGTATATTGATACACGCTACGTGTCTTCATGCACGTCATGTGTATTTTAAAATACAAGTGGCGTGCAGCCATACATGCCACACAGGAAGAAAGATTTTGTTATAAAACCTCTAGAAGATTTTGGAAAGAAACTCTACTCCGTTATTGTGAGAGAAACGTAACTTCTTTCCGCAAACACCTTCATATCTGACTTCGCTTCAATTGAATCGTATGATATCTGAAAAATTTAGATTTGGTGTAAATACGGTACATACGGTTGGTAATGACTTAATAAGTTAAATGTAAATTATAACACACTTGTCATCATATTTCATTTTTTCTAAAAACTATATGTAAAAATATTTACAACATATATTTTTAATACTTTTAATACTTATAATATGTTGCTCGTCTCATGTTTTGGCTTTCATGATGTATTACTCAACTTGGAATTTTTTATATTTTATGGATAAGTTTAATTATAGAGATGACAAATTTAAATTTGAAAATATTTTATATTTGTCGTTGAACTTACATTTTCAAGTGTATGGAATGATAGTAATAGATTTTTCTTATTATTGCATATATATGAAAGATTAGATGTAAGAACATAAAACTTCACGATTAGTAAGTCCATTTATCTTATTGATTCAATTAATGTATACATATGTTTTTAGATTTTATACGGAGATGCAAAATATTGCAGATTTATTATGCAACTACATACCTAATGATATACTTTAATACATTTTTCTACCCGTACAACGCACGGTTGGTTTAACTAGTATTATACGTAAAAACCCGAATATAAATTCAAACTAATTAAAATTTATGAATCGAAACAACTGTAACGCCCTGCCCCTCAATAAACAGCAGAGTAGAATAATTTACCTTGATAAAATCGTCATGGCTCAGCGTATCTCAACCAGTCCTTCATTGAACTTCTAATGCTCCACCCTCTTGGTATATAAATCTACAATATAAAGTAACTACATGAGTTATAAAGACTCAGTAAACATGATAACATGTATGGCATGTTCATGATATCAATTAAATGAACTGATACTCCCACGCATAACCAACGAATCATACAGAGCCCTCGGCCCACGTATAAAACACCGTATGAGCTTATCGTAAATATAGCTTGTTAATATGTATAGTGTACACATGCCTTATTGCCAAGGACTTACCATGCCTTGACCGTCGCAAAGGACTTACCAATATCAATAGACAAGGCTTGGCCATATATCAATATACGACGACTGAGCCCCCAATACTACGTCCAATATATATACCCAATATGTCGAACTGTCGTGCCTATAATACTGCATCGAGTATACGTACCCAGTCAGCCAGCCGCCGAACCCCTAACACTCACGAGACGAAAGGTACACTTTCCCAAGTGGTATATCCATCTGGACGGCTACATAGGCCGTACATTATATGGGGATAGGAATGGCAATGGGACGGGTATTACCTGATACCTGATAGTACCCACCCCGTTAAGTATCGGGGCGGGTACGGGGCGAAAAATTTCGCTCCGAAATCTTATCGAGGCGAGGACGGGTTTTGGCCGCCCCGCCCCGCCCTGCCCTGCCCCGATACCCGGTTTTTTTTTTTTTTTTTGAAAAAATATTTTGTTCTCTATGAAATTTCGAAGCTAGATACCAAAGATGAAATTGACATGATACTTAGGATGGCTTTTCATATAGTTTTAATTCCATTTTTTTCTATATTTTTTTAATTATTTCTTAACGGGACGGGTAACGGGTATTTTTTTGTACCCGCCCCGAATCACCCCCCACCCCGTACCCACCCCGTACTGGGGATTTCTTAACAGGGTGGGGACGGGGGAAGGCATACCCGCCCCGAACCCGTCCCATTGTCATTCCTATATGGGGACCTCATGCAACCATCCATTACATTACCAATGCACAACTCACCACATCATGACATGTTCTTCACGTATGCTAGTCATCCATATACTCAATGAATGCATACACGGCGTGAAACACATCATGTATGATAATAATATCAACCTATTAATGCACAAGTAACACGGCATAATAATGTCAATCTACTAATATACAAGTAATGCACAAGAGTGAACATATATCATTCACGCATCACACGTAGGAAACATATATACTCAACAAATCAAGCTTTGTATTGTAGGTGCAGTTATCATTTTTACCTCTATTAGCCATAAGGTTTGAATAACTAGCTCTTGCATCGTATATTATTTAAGAAAAAGTAAAAAGAATAATAATAAAATATACATAATATTATTTTACAGTCGATCACAAAATAGTGTGGTCAACCAAGATGTTATAATTTACAACATCTTTGGTCGCGTGGCCGACTAGAATTTAAATTCCAGTTGGCCGCAATACTTTTGGTCAGCTAGAAAGAAGAAAGAATTGTTTTACAGCGTACCGTAATAATTTCTGAATATTCGTATAAAGATTTCAATTTTTCACCCCTATTTACAGCTTTCTTCAAAGGCCTACTCGCAATTAAACTTTTTATTAATTGCACATCCACCCTAGAGTAAATTTTGCAACTATCCTTAATGGATAATCGTCATCTTAAAAATAAATAATTATCCTTTATTTTTCTTATAAAAATCAAATATAATGTTTTATTATACTGTGTAAGATGTGTTTCACGCCATGTATGCATACATTGAGTATGTAGATGATCAGCATACGTGAAGAACATGTCATGATGTGGTAAGTTGTGCATTGGTAATACAATGGATGATTGCGTGAGGTCCCCATATAATAATGCATCGCCTATATAGCTATCTAGATAGATATATCACTTGGGGAAGTATACCTTTCGTGAGTGTTGACGGCTCGATAGCTGGATGACCGGGTATATATACTGGATGCAGTATTATAGGCCTGGCAGTTCGACAAATTGGGTATATATACTGGACGCAATATTATGGGCCCAGTCGTATATTGATATATGTTCAGGCCTTGTCTATTGATATTGGTAAGTCCTTGATGACGGTCAAGACATGGTAAGTCTTTGATAACAAGGCATGTACACGCAATATATATTGACAGGCCTTATTCACGATGACCTTATGCGATGTTTTATATGTGGGACACGGGCCCTGTGTGATTAGTTGGTTGTGTGCGGGAGTATCAGTTTATTTAATTGATGTCATGTACATGTCATACATGTTATCATGTTTGCTGAGTCTTTATGACTCACGTAGTTGCTTTGTACTGTAGATTTATATACCAACAATGATATGATCACGGAAGCGTGAATTTAACAAAACTCACAATATTGCAGTTTACCTCATGAAAGCCAATTCGGGATTCTAAATT
Source organism: Nyctanthes arbor-tristis (assembly GCA_963692815.1). Taxonomy (NCBI): domain Eukaryota; kingdom Viridiplantae; phylum Streptophyta; class Magnoliopsida; order Lamiales; family Oleaceae; genus Nyctanthes; species Nyctanthes arbor-tristis. The sequence continues at coordinate 50,819 of CAVNYN010269514.1, forward strand.
GTCCAAAGAATTTAATTCAGACCCTTGATTAAATCAACAAACCACGAATTTGATATCACATTACAAGAATTATGACACAATTCTTGATAAAGAAGATTAATCTCTTGATCAAATACAAGAAATTAGAAATGAGAATTCAAATTCTCACAATTTTGACAAAGAAAGGAAATACCTAATTTATATCTCAACTTGAAAATAATCTTGAATCCCTATTTACAATGAAAAAAGGGGATTTATATAGTATTTGGAAGACCTAGTTGTCCTGGGAACCAAGAAAATACTAAAAAGGAAAAAAAAGGAAAGTAAAAATGAAACAAAAAATTACGAAAATCTGCACGCAAGGCCACACGATTCAGACCATCTCTGAATCAGGTCATACATAGGTCGCATGAGGGTCGCATGTTCTAGATGCCCACTGAAGTAAGCCCCATGAGGTCGAATGCGGTCGCACGAAGGTCGCATACTTCTAGCAGCCTGTGTTTCAACATGCATAACTTTTAATAAGAAACTCGAAATTAAGATCCGAAAGTTGCGTTGGATTCCTGACTCGATAAGCTTTCCGATGAGCTATTTTATTCCCATGTAAATCATATGCATTATAATTTCATGGCCCAAAATTCCTTGAGACACATGGCTTTAGTCGATTTGAGCACTTCTTCACATAATTCAAGCCTTGAACCTCCGACTTGTCCTACCTTTGTCACATTTAGGCCTCCATTGCCACGATTTATCTTGGATACAAATTTTAATATTTGATATCTAAGTCTTTGCATGTCAATTCGCATCAAACAGTGTGGGGTATTGGAAGTTCAATGAAGGTCTGACTGAGATACACTGAGCCATGACAATTTTATCAGGGAAAATGATTCCACTCCACTGTACAGAATAAAATATTATATTTTTTGAGGGGCACGGTATTACAGATGGCATCATAGCATGGTTCTGTGACCTATTAGCATATGTCAGTTCAGACCTCATGAACTCTACTAACTATGTGAGTTATTATATTTTAAATGTGTTTTTGTTTATGTTATCAGAGTACATAGAAGAAGCATGATTTAAGTAATTAGACATTTTGAATTTCGGGGGACGAAATTCCTATAAGAGGAAAAGAATTGAAACGTTGAAAATTTTCATTTTCGTTAAAAATAATTTTCTAGTGGTATGATATTTTTCTGAAATTTTTTGGAAGAAAATAAAGTATTTTATTTGATTTTTATAATAAGAAATAGAAAATAATTATTTATTTTTAAGATAACGATTAAGGATAACTATGAAATTTATGCTAGGATGAAAGGCAATTAAATAAAAGTTTAATTACGGTTAGGCCTTTGAAGAAAGCTATAAATAGGGGTGAAAAATAGAAATTTTTATACGAATATTCAGAAATTCTTCCAATACGCTGTCAAATAATTATTTCTTCTTTCTGGTCAACCAAAAGTATTACAACATCTTGGTTGAGTATATATGTTTCCTACATGCGATGCGTGAATGATATATGCACTCTTGTGCATTACTTGTACATTTGTAGATTGACATTATTATGCCGTGTTACTTGTACATTAACAGGTTGATATTGTTATACCGTATATGATGTGTTTCAAGCAATTTATGTATACATTGAGTATGTGGATGATTAGCATACATGAGGAACATGTCATGATGTTGTGAGTTGTGCATTGGTAATGCAATGGATGATTGCGTGATGTCCCTATATAATGCACTGTCTATGTGGCCTTCCAGGTAGATATACTAGCTGGGGAAGTCTACCTCTTGTGAGTGTTGAGAGCTCGGCGGTTGGCTAACCAGGTATATATACTGGACCCATTATTGGAGGCCTGGCGGTTTGACAGATTGGGAATATATACTGGATGCAGTATTGGGGGTCTAGTCATCGTATATTGATATATGGTCAGACCTTGACTATTGATATTGGCAAGTCCTTGGCGACGGTCAAAGCATGGTAAGTCCTTGGTTACCAGGCATGTGCACGCTATGTATATTGACATGTCTTATTCACGATGAGCTCGTACGGTGTTTTATACGTGAGACGCGGGCCCTGTGCGATTGGTTGGTTGTGTGTGGGAGTATCAGTTCATTTAATTGATATCATGAACATGCCATACATGTTATCATGTTTATTGAGACTTTATGGCTCATGTAGTTACTTTGTATTGTAAATTCATATACTAACAGTGTGGATCATAGGAAGTTTAATGAAGGTCTAACTGAGAGATGCTAAGCCATGATGATTTTATCAGGGTAAATGATTCTACTCCATTATACTGAATAATATATTATATTCTTGAGGGGCTGGGCGTTACCACAACTGACACAAAATTAAAGTTAACCCAACCCGATTTTATATTCGTCACTTTTTATGGATTGCATGAAATTGCACTCATATATTGAAGAAATTGAAAGATTTCAATTCAGTGCTATACTACTTCGTGTCTACTCCTCTCTATCATATATATATATATATATATATATCTCATTATTTCTTTTCCATTGCTCCTTTGCAAATTAGAGTGGTGATTTCAAATTTAACAAATTTTTTTTAATACAAAGGGCAGATAGGAGATGGGTGGAGAAATAAGAGAAGGGTAAGTGTGATTCAAACTTGGACCTCCTACTCAGAACATGAGAACTTAGTCACTACAGAACTTGTTCGAACCACCCAAATTTAGCAAATTTGGTTTGATGCATCGCATAAAAATATTACCTTTCAAACTTTGAAAAATTCTAATATGGTTGTCGAGAGGCATAACTTCTTCATTCTTATTTTTTATGGTCTTGAGGAAAACATATCATGAGAAATAAATTTAGATAACGTAAAGATGTAGCAGAAATTTTTATGATAATGTTATTCTTTGTTGTGTTTGCTTGAAGCATGGATGAAGAAGAATAATGTATGTGGTGTAGAGATTTTTTCCCCCAAATTTTCAGGGTTAAATATGTAAATGAAATGTGGTGTATTTATTGAAATTATATTACAAATACGGTGTGTATGTATAATGTGGTGTTATAGATTAAAATTGTAATGGTAATATAATTAATTTTTTCCAAAATGTTTAAACATATCTAGTTTTGAAAAGACCTTTTAAAAAATGGCTGTGTTCTGCAATTTCCCGTATGAATTGTATTTGGAGTTTGAGGGATTCTATTTGGAATTTCATTTTTAGTGTGGGGTAATTTTGTCCCAAAAACTAGTAAAATACAATTTTGGAGAACTTCAAAATTGGATCTATGTTTGAAAATGTCATTTAAAAAAGAGTTAATTTCAAAAAAGGTCTCCAACCTTTGAGTTAAGAATCAACTGAGTCCTCAACTATTATTTTCACTCTCATGGATCCCTCAGCCTTTTATAAATAGGCACGATAGGTCATTTTTGTCACTATTCCTTTAAATTTTCAACAAAATGACTTTTAATTTTTTAAAACAGTTTAAAAATAATAAAAAGATAAAAACCCCAACCCACCCTCCCCTTACCAAGATTGGCTGCTAGAAATTGCAACCAAAGTACTGCCATTTCTGGCAGCACAAAGTGGGTTGTTATTTATGGCAGTAAATAAGGGGGATTCAACCTCCCTCCCTCCCTCCAAATTTTGGATGCCAGAACACCAATGGGGGAAACGTCCCCCTAATTTTTTTGTGCTACCAGAAATAACATCACTTTGGCCGCAATTCCAATAGCAAATGGGAAGGATTCACCTCCCTTTTTAGCTGCTAGCTGTTTCCAGCTGCCAATCTTGGGGGGAGGGTGGGCTGGGTAGCGGTGGGTAGGTTGTGCACTTTTTCTTTTCTTTTTTTTATTTTTTATTATTTTAAAATTTTTTAAAAAATTAAAAAGTTAAGAGGTACAATGGCCATTTTGTTGAAAAATTAAAGGAATAGTGACAAAAAAGACCTATCGTGCATATTTATAAAAGGTTGGGGACCCAAAAGAGCGAAAAAAAAGTTAGAGATCCAATCGATTCTTAACTCAAAGGTTCATGACCTTTTGTGAAATTAACCCTTTAAAAAATGGACTTTTTATGAAAATTTCACCTTAAAATATGAGTAAGGTAGGCTTAGTAAATTACACGTCAAAAAAAATTAATGGATAGGGTACCAACAATTTTTCCATAACTTTGGGCCTTTGGCTACCGGTTTTGAAATGCTTGATAAACAATTTTGCTATGAATAAATAAATAATTTAGCAAATTAATAAAGCCACAATACCTTCATACGCCTAAGAATTTGGGTTTGGGAGCACCGTCTAATGAATCAATCATGCTAAATATGCATCTTAGTTGACATAATATTAAGTATTTCAAAATAACGCACTACACAAATACGTGCATTCATAAATCATCATTAAGAGTCATATTTCTATAACTGTCACATCAATATAAGAGAACTGTTTTTTTCTTTAACATTATAAGGAGATTGTAGAGGAGGAGAATCGGACCTTTAACAAAGAGTGTAAGGAACTAACAAAGATCTTATTAAACTACAAAGATCTTTGACTATAAGAAAACTGTTGTCATGTCCAATGTTGTGTACAAAATATTTGAAACCATTTTAATATTTGCGTGCACACTGCAAGACTCACACAACAAAGGAAAAAAATGGAAAAGAAAAAGTGAAAAAGAAAAAGTTAAATTAGAAGAAAAACAGCCCAAGAGGGGTGGGGGGTGTCAAAGAAGAATTACATTCAACACTTACACTGAAAAATCATCAAAATAAATTAAATGACACTGGCAAAAACAATTCTATCTATCTAATATTTGTCATTTTGAAAAAGATAATATGAAATAGAAAATTGTTAACTTTTCATACAGAAGAGGCCTTGTTATACATGCCACCTAATATATCTGAACCTTTTAAGGAGACCAATGTACTTCCTCACTCCTCAGACTGGATATGATGTCCCTGCTGTAAAAATTCCCAAAATTTTCCGAACTTAGTACATATAGATGTATAAATAAGAAGAAACATGTTCACGAGACAGCATCATAACCTGAAGAAAACGGCCTACAGAGCGGCGATTTTTGTCGCCCCTAAATATCCCACTTTCAGTAGTGATAGTTAGAATTCAAAGTAACAGAACAGAAAAGAAGTATTCTGGTACAAAAACTTTGTCGGAAGAGCACACGTCTGATATACATACATTGAACATAAGTAACAGAATGACAATCTATGATTAGATAAAGGGGTTGCTTCTCTTGCGAATTAATTCCAAGGTCCACTCTACAATGATCAAATTGAAGGGCGTCTTTGAAACTGTCTCTGGGATATGAGATGGACTGTGGAGAACCATTTTCCAGGCTAGAAATATTGGTGATTAGAACTAGCACTCAGACTCTGTTTATGGATTATAGGGAACTCATTGGTCATTTTCATTCCGTTCAACTCTAAGGTCTTTAGAATTTCTTTATATATATATATATATAAGGTCGTTCTTCAATCAAATTTAACTTGTATCATGTATTCTTATGTACACCTCCAATCCATCTTCTAAAGCTATACCTAGTGATAAATTAGGATCGGCTCATACAAAATATGGCCTATAAGGCCAACTTCATTCAAAAGTCACATATACAATTAGATGGATCTGAGATATATACAGAAACCACTGGTCTATTTGTACATACGCCACCCCCCCCCAAAAAAAAACTGGCAAAAAATTTTGTCATTTCAAGAAACATGGAGTCAAGGACATTTAAGTAAATACAAGGGAGTGTATACAAATTACGTATGTACAAATAGATTAATTCATATAGAAATGTAAGGGGAGCAACTAACCTGCATTGCCATGGACTTGCTCTTTCCGATGGTTTTCGATACACTGCAGGAGATACTTGAAGGTCTCAGTCTCGCATGGAATTGTAAGGCCACCAGTATGATCAAATCCAAACTCCTCCTCAGCCTTTTCTAGCAGCACCTTAAACAGTGGATCACTAAGATAGCTGGTGGGGATTATAAACCTTCGAAGCTCAGGGCCAACATACACTGCAAGGTAACCTTTTGGAATGTCATGTGGTGGCTCGGGGCTCAGGCAACCATCCTCATCTGAGTCACAATACGAATTAGAGCTCCTCATCAGCCTTCTACTAATTGCCGGTGAAATACCTCCAGGCCCCGCCTGGTTCATCTTAGATGGCAGACCAGTGTTGTTTCCTGCACCCTTATTCGGATTAAGGGCCACGCTTTGCCATTTCTGAAGGAATTCCTTGAGTCTAACAATTTGCCTGATTCCGGTCACCTTGCTTCCTGATCCATTAATATCCTCCATAGCTCTTAATTACCACAAGAATATTGATCAGAATGGAAGGACAGATTCCTGGTTTTCGCTAGTCATCAGATCTTGTTATTTCCACTACTGCATTTGTTGATCCAGCTGCAATTTTTCCCAGCGCGTCAAATGCATCCCAAAATATCCCGCTATCTTTCAGATCGATTCATGTATTGAATGATTCCACGTGATCATATTAACTTAATAAATATGCCAAAAAAAGATGGGATCACATGATCACATGCTTATTACCTTAGATAATGATTTCTTTAACATGCAAATGCAATCATCATATGGTAAGTTTTCAGACAAAATCTGATCTGCACAACATATACATACCATCAATAATAATACAAGAATGTATGTATTATTGTCAAAATTTGCCAACGATAGGCACATCTTTTTTACGCTTTCATTTTATACTACCAAATTCCAGGCCCCCCACCCACCAAAAAAAAAAAAAAAAAGAGCGTCCGGAAGTTTCTTGGAACCACACTTGGGCATTTGTTTTTCTGTTTTTGTTTGGGAATGTTGATTCCTTAACGAGAACCGACATTTGGTTCCTTAGGATATTGCCTGTAAGCTGTAACGACCTAATACATTTTAACATAATATTATATACTTTAGACCTAGACAGTTCCCCTTTTTTTTTTTTAAAGATATACATTCAGAAGGTCTCATCTCAATTAAAATGGTCTCTTAGCTTAAAAATAAATGGATGTCCTTTTCTTTGTCCAAACGTTGTGATATTTACACGCCGGGGAAAAAAATAAAAAACAAAAACTGGTCGTCACAAATACTAAGCACCCAATGCTATTTGCTGATCAATAACCATCACAATTCACAAGCGCATGTGTTATTGGGCTCAAATAAGATAACAAATTAGTTTTAAATCCACGCGTGAATTCTTAATTTCCTGGTTTACTATTCCTAAATATCAAAGTTTTTTTTGAAAGACAATACTCAGAGTACCAGAGTTTTTTTCCGGCGTGCCGGTAGATCAAATAATAACTACTTTTTAAAACACGCTACACCAGGTAATTAATTACTAGCATCAATCACATGAGGAACACAAAAAGTTGCATATATAAACTACAAGAAATTTGCCTGAAAAGTTTTCTCGACCCTCCTTTAACGACCAAAAATCACCAAAATGACATTTTCAGAGCCGAATCCCCGTAGTTAAAACTTAAAAAAGTAACATTTTTTGCAGATAATATCGTTATTATACATAATAAAGAGAAGGAAAAAAAAAGAATTGAAAGACCTGAATGGAGGGCAGAAGACATACGAGGGGGGCGCGGTGTTGATCAGAGCATTATAGGAGGAGGAAGAATCAGAGGCTCCTTTCTTTTCTTTTGGACGGGACGGAAGACAGAGAAAGTAGATGATTTCAGAATACTAAACTAATATATTATTTATTATATTCTGAATATACAAATAAATTCCCATAGGAAAAGGAAGGAATCATTGCTTCTTTCTATTCCTTTTATACCTCTCATCTTTTGTCGCAGTGTTTTTCTCTCTCCCTTATGGCTTCACCTCCCTTTCCGGATCTCAACACATTTTTATTCACCATTTCTTTCTTTCTTTCTTTCTTTTCAATTTTCATAATGTCTAATAATCATATTATAATAATATTATTATATATTTTTTTGAAATAATAATAATGATATTATTATTAATTAATATATAATAATAAAAGGGTAAATTTCACTAAAGATTCCCAACCTTTACAAAATATATTAATTGCATCTCTATTATTATTTTTTCGACGTGTGAAGTCCTTAACCTTTCAAAAAGTCTCATCAAATGTCTTATTGACATATCCATCAATGTTAAGTATAAAATATTGAAAAAAAAAATAACCCATGTGGTCTCTCCATTCACCATTCCCATCTTTTCCAATCCCAGATCGGAAGCTCCACTATGTGTGTTGCTGCCATTTCTGACCAAAACAAAAAGGAGTACGTAGAAAAATGTATGAAAAGAATCATTTTTGTCAATGTTTTATAGTTAAAATGGATCAATTATATGTCAATAGGGAACTTTGGTGAGAGTTTTTGAAAGGTTGGGACCCCAGACATTGAAAAGTAAATGAATGAAATTGCTACATTTTTCTAAATGTTGGGGACCTTCTTTGAAATTTACTCTAATAAACAATAATTATTATTATTATGGCTTAACTTTCACATAATTAATTAAGTAATCAACCAATCGAACCATGAATTTTTATTATGATTATTAATTATTAGACCAGGTCTGCTTGTGCACATGTTGAGATGATGCACAATATTTCTTTCCAGTTAAGAACGCTAAAGAGACATTAAAAAAATTGATGTAAATAAGTTACATTCTCACATGATTCCATTTCACAAAGTGATGATTAAATAAATACTTTTTCATCACATAGTAAAATTGTACAACATGTAAAATATCACTTATTCTTATTAATAAGTTTTTCATATCTCTCTTGAATAGTTTTTGATGACATATTTGTACTATACGATTATAAATTATGATTTCTCGCTATCAAAGTCCATTCATTTCAATTTTCAAGTCATCAAAAACATGTGACATCGAACGAGTCAAATACTAATTAGTGTTAATGAACAATAACAGTAAATTGTATGTAACGATAAAAGTAACTATACTATCATAGATGTAACTATACGATTATAAATTATGATTTCTCGCTATCAAAGTCCATTCATTTCAATTTTCAAGTCATCAAAAACATGTGACATCGAACGAGTCAAATACTAATTAGTGTTAATGAACAATAACAGTAAATTGTATGTAACGATAAAAGTAACTATACTATCATAGATGTAACTATACGATTATAAATTATGATTTCTCGCTATCAAAGTCCATTCATTTCAATTTTCAAGTCATCAAAAACATGTGACATCGAACGAGTCAAATACTAATTAGTGTTAATGAACAATAACAGTAAATTGTATGTAACGATAAAAGTAACTATACTATCATAGATGTAACTATACGATTATAAATTATGATTTCTCGCTATCAAAGTCCATTCATTTCAATTTTCAAGTCATCAAAAACATGTGACATCGAACGAGTCAAATACTAATTAGTGTTAATGAACAATAACAGTAAATTGTATGTAACGATAAAAGTAACTATACTATCATAGATGTAACTATACGATTATAAATTATGATTTCTCGCTATCAAAGTCCATTCATTTCAATTTTCAAGTCATCAAAAACATGTGACATCGAACGAGTCAAATACTAATTAGTGTTAATGAACAATAACAGTAAATTGTATGTAACAATAAAAGTAATTCTTTGTTATTTATAAATAAATCTGGATTTCTTGTTCGTCAGGGAATCATCTTTATTGATACGTATCAGTTATCACGTGAACGTATTGACAATTGGACATGTATAAATAAACAAGTACTAACATAGATGGTAAATCATGTGAAAACAGTGAAAAAAAGTAGCAAGATTGTGAAATTAATTATGTTTTACAAATTATTATTATTATCTGTCTATGCATGGAAAACACTTTTCCACAATACTTAAAAAGAATTATAAAATACCTATTCAATTGAAAATGGTATTAGTGAAAATAATTTTGTATTACGACTAATTGTTAAAAATTGAATAATGAAACACAACAAAACTAATACAAAATGTGAAAACTGAAAACTTCTTTAAATACAACATTTGCATTTGAATTGATTGATTTGCTTTCTTTATCGAATTCTACCATCTTCAAACAATAACAACTATTGTAACCCTTGGTACTGTATCGTGCAATTGTGCAAGACGACTAAATTGATTTCCTTTTTTTGTTTTTTCTTTTTTTTTTTTTTGGTTCAAATAAAAGCTCATGTGAGAAAGTGATTGACTTTGACTATTATTATCTATAGTTATGGCTTATATGACACAATTAAAAGATATTTTCTCTGATACTTAGCATCATGGAAACTTTTAGAGTTAGTGAGATGTTTGTAATAAAAACATTATTATACCGTGCAAAAAAAAAAAAGAAAAAAAATTTGAAAGAATTCTAACTTACGATTTTCATGTCTTATAATAATTATATAATAACAACTAATATGTACCAATCGTACAACCCAATAGAAGTACAAAACTAGAAAGCTGGAAAAAAGTGGCTAAAAGAAAGAAGGGATTTTCAGAAAACTACCTAACAAAACATTTTTACTTAGGAAAATATGGTCCAAAGAAAGGGAAACACAAAAGTACAGCCTAAATACAAAGGAAATCACAATGGGAACTTTAGAGAACTACCCAACAAAACATTTTGAATTAGGAAAATACGGCCAAGGAAAGGGAACCATAAAAGTACGGCTTAAATACAAAGGAAATCACAATTGTTGATGGGCCTGTCTCATTCAACACACAAGCCCAGTATATATACATATATATATATATTTTTTTTAAAAGAGTTGTGTTATTTGAACAAACCTCATTTAGTCTATTTGTAACTTTTTTTTGGGGCATTGTGACATTTTAATTCTTGTATATTACTTTTTAATTACAAGTGACTTAAATTAAATAGTAATATAAATGTGATTTTTAAAATTACATATACAGGGTCTTTTAAAAAAAAGTCACATTTCCTTCCAAAACAAAAAAAAAAATCACATTTAATTCAAAAGTTATATTTGTTTAAAAAGTCACATATTGAAAAAGTCGCATTTTATATTCTATATGCGTGACTCTTTATTTTATATGTAGAAATAAAAAGTCGCATTTAATTCAAAAGTGTCACGCCCCCGCTATGAATGTCTTTTTATTAACTAACTTATTGTATAGCGGAAGTTTTTATCCAAATAGCGAGGACATGACGTATAAAATGAACAAATTGTTCTAATCTTTAGATTGTTTAACATCCTATAAGGTTATTTTATTGATTATCTAGCCGAGATAAGCAATTGAAAAGCTTTTACATTGAAATGTAAGCTTCTAATCAATACAAAAGTTACATATTCATCTTATCTTATATATCATATGCCACAAATATATATATATATAGAGATGTGAGCATACTTATTAATACAAAAGTTATTGACCACATGTATTGTTCTTAGATATATTTATAATCAAAATGCATTCTCGTAGCCTCCTACATGTACAACTCTACTCCCATTTGTGGACATGCTCCAACTCATGAGTTGCCTCCCCAAATATCATGTGTTGGATCCTCTACAAAATTGTAGAAAAGGAAGCGAGTACAAAGTACTCAGTAACAAAATATTTTGATTCAGTTTTCATTTAAGAAACTCTTTTTTATTCAAAAGTTTAAGAAATCATAGAATTGCACAAAGCTTTGTTGATGCACAAGAGGGTCCTATCACTAATTAAACTACTACCCGTAGCACATAAAATCAATCATGGCCATGTATATTCAAGTGGATCTACATACAAATCCCGATTGACCCTACTGAAATTTCCACATAGACCAAAAGAAACCACAAAGACAAGTCACCATGCTATTCATTACCCACCTCGATATCATTAGATGGCTCTTAGCACGGGGAAAATACCACATAACATACCACATAACAAAACAAAACGGATAGAGCATTAATTAGTTATTCAAATGCAATAAATCAATTTTTCTTTATATAAAAATACATCAAAATCTATATTTATCTTATAGAAACTTCATGAATGCTTGAGAGGGAATCAAAAGATTAGTTACTCACATTTTTAACTTGATTTTCCAAAGGTTCCTTGAATTGGCTATGTTGAGAAGTGCCCTCAAAACTTTAGTATTCCTTAATCAAAGTTGTTCTTTAAGTTTGAATCTTCCTATAATATGGAGAGGGGTATCTTTCACGTGAAAGAGTAGTGTTTTGGTGGGTTTTGCTTGGTGTTCTATCACCTTTTCCCTTTAATGGTTTTAAGTGAAGATTTTTGGGGAGTTTTGTCAACTAGAGCTAGGACAAGTGTCTTCCTTAAAACTTCATGTGATCTTTTCTAGGATTAGCAATTCTAGGCGCGAGGGATTCTTTACATTCAATTCTCTATTTATAGGATCCGAATTTAGTTGTTTTTAATTAGTCTTTAAGTTCCACAAATCATAGTAAGACAAGTGGCGTAATTCTCACCGTATATTTAAAGAAGCGATGTGGTGAAACATGGTTCATTCGTTTATTACTCAAGAAATTCTTATACTTTGTGTTCTCTTGTAATTAAGTCACTGTACTTTGATTTATATTACTTGAGGTTCTTTCACTATCTAAGTTGTTAAAATAAGTCTAACTCTTAAAATTTTAACGTAACCCAATGACTAAGTTGTTTATAAAACATATTCGAAACTTATTAATCCTGAATTAAAAACTTTAGGGCTGTTACAAAAAGTCACGTAAAAAGTTACATATTAAAAAGTCACATAATATGTGACTTTTTATTTTATACATACAAATAGAAAGTCGCATTTAATTTAAAAGTCATATATTAAAAAAGAAGCACAATATGAAATTTTTATTTTATACATAGAAATAAAAAGTTTCATTTAATTCAAAAGTCATGTAAAAAGTCACATATTAAAAAGGTCGCATAATATTTGATTTTTTATTTTATATTATGTAGAAACAAAGAAGTGACGTTTAATTAGATCTTATATAAAAAGTCACATTTGTTTACTAAGTTTTGACATACATTTATGTACCCACCTAGGAGGGGAAGTACCATAAATTAATTTGTGTGACTATTTAACAGAAAATTCATGCTTATAACTAATTAATTAAAAACACATATTGAATTAAAAAGTTACAGATAGAAAAAAAGAGAGTTTAATTTAAAATTCACATATATAAAAATTAAAAAATCACGGAAATAAAAGTTGCATGTAAAATAAAAAGTCGTACACATAATATAAATTTGTTACATATAAAATAAAAAATGTTAGAATAAGAAAGTCACATAAAAAATAAATAAACTAATTAAAAAATTATAAATAGAAACTAAAAAGTCACATATATAAAAGTTACATATCAATGAAAAGTCACACAAAATAGAAAAAGGTCACGTATAAAATAAATAAAATAATTAAAAAGACACATATATCAAATAAAATGTCACATAAGTAACAGAAAAGGTCACCGATACAAAATTTAAAAGGTCACCTATACAAAATTTATCGTTTAATTAAATAAATCATAAATAGGAAAAAGTCGCACATGAATAGAAAAAATTACATACAAAATAAAACGATTAATTAAAAAGTCATAAATAGAAATTAGAAAACCTCATATGTAAATAAAGAGTCAGGCATAAAATGTAAAATATCACATACAAAATAAAACAATTAATTACAAATTCACAATTAGAAATTAAAAATTGACATATATAATTGAAAAAGTCACATACAAAATAAAGCGATTAATTGAAAAGTTACAAATAGAAATTTAAAAAAAAATCACATATATAAAAGTCACGTAAAGAATAGAAAAAATTACATATAAAAAATAAAAAGTCACATATAGGATAGAAAAAGTCACATATAAAATAATTGATTGATAAAAAAGTTATTATAAATAAATAGAATAGCATACATTTAATTATAAAAAATGGAAAAGAAAAACAAAAAAAGAATGGAACACACTAAGCAAGAATTCAGGAAATATGTAATAGAAAAGAGGGAAAACATGGGATATCAAATGACTTGATTTTAGGGTGGTTAAGGCTTAAAAATCACTTTTTGGCCGTATTTTTCAAAATTTCAACATCAAATGGCCATATTTTTTTTTGAACGCTTTATTTTTCAAAATTTAAAACAAAATTGAGTTTCTGCCTAAGTTTCCCAAGAAAAATCAACTAAGGGTTGGCATCCGGTCGGGCAGGTCTAGTTTGATCCCAACCCAAAACCTACCTGATACAAGTCGGTTTGGGATTTTTGAAACCAGCCCCTACCAAGCCGACCCGAAATGGGTCTGGTCGGGTTGAGGTTTGGGCCTTTTTTTTTTAACTTAAGACTTGGCCCAAGTGAAAGAGCCCAAATGGAAAGAAAGAAAAAAAACCTAATAGGTCCTAGGCTGTCGTCCTTTCTTGCATTTACAAAGATATAGAGAGATATGGAGATGCTCTTCGAGCAGCTAGTGGCGGTGTTCAATGGTAGCAGCGGCGGAGGAGCAGTTGCAGTGCCAAATGAGTAGAAGCATAGCAGGACCAACGGAGGGAATAAAGGAGTACCGGAGTAGTAGTGGCGGAATAAAGCGAAGAAGGGAGTAGCCAACCAAAATTAGGGTTTCAAATTGAGATTGAGATTGGGATTTCGATTCTAAATTGTAAATTGAGTATTTTGATAATGTGTGTGAGCGTGCTTCTCTCTGTCTCTCTGAAATTATGTGAAAAATGTTTTTTTAAAAAAATAAAATGAACTATTCGGGTTTAACCGAACCAGTTCTACCCGGTTCGGTTACGTGGGTTTGGCCGGTCTAACTAGCTGACCGAACGAATCCTAGTCAGTTTGGCCCGCTCCGGACCGCCAACCGACTGGAATCTTAATAAACCGGTCCGAACTGGTTTGGCTTTTCAGTTCTGATGCCCACCCCTAGAATCAACAGTTAACCAGAGAGGTAGACTGCCAAGTGTAGTAGTATTATATTTATATTGTTGGAAATTATTAAATTTGTAAATAAATCTGAAGCAAACTTGTAACCAATTAGATTGAGGCGCGGAGATCTCGCTCTCTTTAAAGAGATTCAAGCCCTCTGCGGTGTTGAAAAGTCTTCAATTATCAATGCAAGAGAAAATCATAAGACTTGTCCCCTCCAAAATACAACAGCTCAACTGATACGTTGTACAGTTCAATCCTTTTGCACTAAGGACAAATTCAAAGCTCCACTATAAACGCCCTTTTTGTGCCAATATATTAAGGGAAAAAAAGCATATAACTAAAATATGTAATTTGGACGTGTATTGTGTGTTCATAAACTAGAAAATCATAATGCATTTATAGATGATTAAAAAGCAGATACATTATTAGTTTATTAATTTAACCATTTGTTATAATAATAATAATAATAATAATAATAACAATAACTTATACTCAAGTTTGATACCTAATAAACACATGTATATATAAATACTAGTAATAATTAATAAAGTAGTTAACTTATGAATTTTAACTTAAGAATTCATAACTCATGTAATTTTAATAATAATAAAATATTACAACATTCTTCCACTCATTTCATTATTAAAATAAATACAAAATATATTGGCAAAAAGATAGATTTTTATACATCGTGATAGGTGTGACTCTGCATTAAACCTTCACTAGTGAAACAACAATCTTTACTCCATAGTTAATAGTTATCTCAGACTTGAACCATAACTAGTTTAGGGAAATAAAGAATTGATGTGCACGCATAATAATCCAGGTGTTGATTTGAGCTTTAATAGCTTACACATTACGGCGTTGTGCTCATCCTGGTTTTCATGAGTGTCTCTCTGGAGAATCTGCCCAAATTCTCGTAGAGAGCGGCCCCACTTTCACACTAACATAGGAAAAATCTTTCAAAGAGTAATCATGTAACTACTACACTCCACTCGTGAGAGCTATAGATTTTATTAAGAGTTTAAGAAAACTCAACTCTCAAAAGGTAACAGGATGAACGCACTTACACGATAAGGATGGACAAATAATTAGTGCATTTTATTTGGCCACCATATAATTTGTTTGCCCCATTGAACTTGGTTACAGGATCTCTGCTCCCAGGTTGAGTGTCCTTATACGTGGTTCATGATGATATGGGTTTAAGCCCCATCCCATCGATGTATTCTAGACATTTTCCCTGGTTAAGGCCTTAATTAATGGAGATCGACTGATTTAATATAATTCACATTAATAATATCATTACTCAAATAAGATCTTGCAGTACTTTGTTTTCTTCTGATAGGTCTGGATTTCCCGTGATAATAACAGTTATTCACACTACCAATGGTAACAGCTATCGATCTAATTAATATATGAGGAATTGATTCTTCCCATATTAAAATCTCATATAATAAATCTCTCAATCAATTTGTTTCCTCACTAGCTGAAGCAACATCTAAATCAATAAGCTCAGATTCCATAGAAAAATTAACAATAATGGTTTTTTTTTTAGATTTCTAACAAATTGCATCACCTCGCAAATTAAATATATAGCCAATGGTAGATAAATAATCGCCTAACAATGTATTCCAGTCAACATCACAAAATCCCTCAATAACAACAGGTTATCTTTGATAAAATAAGCCATAAGATTTTGTACCGAGTAAATATTTTAGGGGAAGTTTTACTTATACCTTAGTTTTCTAAGAAAATCTCTTATATACTTAACAAAATTTATATATTTCAAAAATACTGTGTAACATAGTATGTTGCACATGTTAAAATTTTAAACATTTTTCTTATTTTTCCTTTTTATTAAATAATATTGTTTTAATACCCCCACCCCAACCCTCAGCTAGTGACCAGCTGGCCAGATTCCAGCTGCCAACTGACCAGCCATCGACGATCGACCAAATTCTTGCCAAACGTCGGTGACCAAAGAATCTAGCCAAATTTTAGCCAGTGATTAGAATCTGGCCAGATTTTGGTCGACTGGATTTCGGCAACTTGCAGGCTGGAAATTTTTTTAATTTATTTTCTTATTTTTACTTTTCTATTTCCTTTTTCCTTTATTAATTCTTTTCTTATTTCCGTTTTTTCTTTCTTTTCTCTTCCTTTTTTGCATTTTTTCTTTTCTGTTTTTTTAAACTTATAAAATACAAACTGTTATTTATTTTAATTCATATAATAAAGGATGTTATAATATCTTAAGTTCATAAAACATAAAATGTTACAGACATAGCAAACATTGTTACACAAGTAACAGATATTATTACACACATAACGACAATAATCTTGAAAAATTAACCAACAAAATTGAGAACTAGAGTATGTTACACTTTTTAATTCACATAACATAAATTGTTAACATGTAACACATGTACGCATAACATGTCTTATTTCACACATAACATAGCTTACTATACACATAACAAATTTTGTTAAACTAATAATAGTATAAATGGTTACATATATAATATATCTTGCTACACATTTGACTCGTTGTTAAACATGTAACAAACCATGTAACTGATATAATATACATTGGTACACACATAGCACACATTGTTACACTCATAACATAAATTGTTTAATAACATAGACTAAATAACATAGGCTGATAGACATATAACATAACTTGTTTCATACACAACAAAACTTGTAACACACATAACATAGTGTCACACATAGCAAAAATTGTTAAACCTATAACATGTATTATTTAACAACATAGATTGTTCAGAAATAACAAAATTTACTACACATGTAACAAGCTTACACACATAACTAACCTTGTAACCCAAATAATACATATTATTACATACATAGTAAATATTATTATAACCATAGCATATATGATTTAACATGTAACACATTTTGTTAAAAAAAATTATTACAAAAACATTACAAACTAAGTGAAATAAATATTAAGAAATATGGCTGGTGGAACATGAAAAATGAAAAAAAAAAAGAAAAAAAAAAGAAACATAAAGGAAAAAAAAGCAACAAATGACGTTGTTTTTATTTTCTCCTTTTCTTTTTCTTTCTTTTGTTTTTGTTTTTGTTTTTTTTTTTTTTTGAGATTCCTAATTTAAATGATGTTATTTTTATTTTGTACAATTACCTTGTATGCATTGAATGGTACGGTTGCCGTATATTGAAGAAATGTGCATAACTTTTGCGTTTGAAAGTATGTTTTCAACCGATGAAACCAACTGTTATTTTGAATTCAATTATCCAATTATATCTCATATATATATATATATAGTAAGAGTTGGTGGAAACTTTTTGTAAGAGCTCTACTCGTGAGTTAGAAATCTATTCATCACATCATATCATATCATATTATATCATATCATATATAGTACAATAATTTTTTAGCACAATTGTAATTTTGTCTGGCACAATTAGAAAATGTTTCCCACATAAAGTTTTATTTGGTACAATTGCTTATAATGTCATACCACATCGGCTATCATTTTTCATAAAACAATTGTTACAAATGTAATAGTGAAAGACTGAACTCATGACCTATATATTAAGAGTAGCTTTCAAACTATTTTGCCAATTCTTTTATTTGTTAACAATTTTCATTTATATATTATTATTCTCGTCTGTTTTCACTCAAAGAAAATATTATTATTAACCACATATATACCTGGAGGCTAATTATACTAACACCAAGTTTTTTTATTAATCTCACAAAATTTTCAGATATACTGAAATGGCTAAAATTCAAATGGCAGGCACAAATAACTATCTCATTCCTAACAATTATAAATGTTTTTCCCCTAGTATCTTCTTCTCCCTACTTGCACCACAAAAACTCTAATCAATCTATTTTAATTTTTATGATAAAAAGCTATAAGAGTTGAAAATAAAAATAGGTTAATTTCACAAAGGTCCTCAACTTTTGACTTAAGAATTGGATAGGTCCCTAACTTTTTTTCCCTCTATTGGGTCCTCAACCTTTGGTAAATACGCACGATAGGTCCCTTCTGTCACTATTCCATCAACTTTTCATGTAAATGACAATTATACCCTTTAGCTTTTTAATTTTAAAAAAACATTTAAAAATATTAAAAATAATAAAAAAAGGAAAATGCACAGCCCTACCCCACCCAAGACCGGCTGTAGGAAATGGCCACCAGAACGTTGCCATTTCCGGCAGCCACATTGGGGGAAGAGGGTAAATTCCCCTAATTTTCTGCCTAAATAGCTGCAGTTTGCTATGCTGCCGTTTTTTTACAGCAATTAGGGGGTGAATCTCCCCCATCTTACTGTCGCGTTTGCTGCCGGACGTTCAGGCAGCAAATTTGGAGGGGGGATTCACCCTCCATTGTGGCCGCTGGAAATGGCAGCGTTCCGCCGACCATTTTCGACGGCCGGTCTTTGTGGTGTGGGGTGGGGTGGGGCGCTTTCTTTTTTTTTTTTATTTTTAATATTTTTAAATGTTTTGTTTTTAAAATTAAAAAGTTAAAGGATATAATTGTCATTTTCCATAAAAAAGTTGATGGAATAGTGACAAAAGTGACCTATTGTGCGTATTTATGAAAGGTTAGGTGTAGCGACTAGAAAACTTTAATACTATAAATTCTAAAATTTCAATTTCATAAGTCGTGTCGCTACCAATTTCTTTGAATTTTAATTCTTTAATTTAATTTAATTATATATGATAATAAGAATTTATCTTATATAAGATTTTATTCATTTATTTACCATTTTATTAGCCATTTAAATAAGTTAATATAATTAATATTTTACGAATTATTTTAGTCATTTAACAATTCAAAGCATTTTTGTATATATTTCATTTCATTGATTATTTTTGTGTTGAGCAACATTTAGTACAAAGACCCTAATCAATTGTGGCTCATGAAAGAACTCTTGGACCTTAAGCTATGAAACTTTGGCCCCAAACTACTATACTTTGGCCCCAAAGCAATAATATCTTAGATTTGTTTTTTCACAAAAATCTTTATAGCGTATAAAAGTCATTTTCTTCCATCCATCTCATTTGGCAACCCTAGCCACTTTCATAGGTAAGCTAGCTCTTTCTTTCATCTCCATTTTCAATCTCAAACACTATAGATTTATCACCATCATCTTCGTCCAATGCAAAGAGAAGATTCATGTTATATTTCAAGTTCCAATCGTACACATAAATGACTCAAGTGAAATTCCTTCTTTTACATTTAATCAAAGACACACACACACACACGGATTACATCCCTTTGCAAATCCATTTCATACATTCAACAGATTCATGAAAAGATAATATTTGATACATACATTCATACACACTGCCTATTTTCAAACAAGCAAATTTTTTCTACATTTTCATATTGATGCATACACCCAAATTCAGTGAGCAAAAAGGAATGAAAACCCCCTTCTTGCTTCAAAAACCCATACCACCACCGTGCACCACTACCACCACCGTCAACCGCCACTACCACCAACACCACCACCTTTTTTCACCACCAAAACTCCACCCTTCAACTCATCTCACGACTAGAAACCCAGCCCAAGCATTTACTTTCATTTTTAGGCAATATAATTCAGTAATTTTTTGGATTTTGGGGATAAGTCCTTGACCGAGTTCATCTCGGTTAACTCCCTCTCCGCCATGCCTGCGCCCGAAATTGTTCCTTGCTGCCATTGTTGTCGCTTTGGGGACTGAGTGCCGTGTTCGGCGTGGGTGAAGGACCATCTTCCGATCTCCCCTCCCCTCCCTTGTTGAGCCTTTGGTTAGAATGAAATGGGGGGTTGAGGGGGTAAATATAATACTTTGGGATATTTAAATTTCAGCTCCCAACGTTTTAACTTGTTTCATTTAAACCCTAAATTTGCTGTCTTGGTTTAAGTAAGCACATAAGGTTCTATTTGGGTTACCTTTGGCCCCGAAATTTTGATCCCTTTCGGATGGGCCCAGAAACTTGTATTTTATTTATTTTAGCCTATAAACTTTTACTTTCAATTAATTTAGTCTCTTATTTTGGGTTTCTTCCAAATTAGTTTTGAAAGTTTATAAGATTTTAACTTTAGTTTATATTTAGACTCTATTTATTTAAACCCTTAAATCAGTTTATGTTTATTTTTGGCTCAAATTTCCATTAAATATGAGATTTAATGACTTTAACTATTTAAATTCTAACTTTTTGGATTATTGACTTTTAAGGACTTCTAAATTAGTTTAAATAAATTCAGTATTTTTATTTTTTTTACGCCTAAATTTTGGTTAATCCTAGATTTCCTATTTTTTCATAACTTTTGGGTATTAGCCACATTAGGTACTACACTTTGAAACATTTCATATAGTTATTTTATTATAACTTAGTTTTAAAAATAGTTCCTTTTATAAATAGCTCATTTCACCAACAATCTTAATTTGAGTTTTATATTCTTTTATAGGCGAAGAGTGAAGAACAAAGTGAATAGACTTTTGCGCATTAGCTCGACTCGAAAACTTGAGGTAGGCTCTTTTCTAAAGATATCTTCCCAAAAGTGGCATTAATATTAATTAGTTGTTCTTTGAATATGCATATATAGTGTGATTTATGTTCTTATATGTTATTTGTATGAGCTTCATTGCTTTATACCTCAGACGAGACGAGATGAGACTTTTGCATATGCTTTATCATTATGCATAGACTTTACATGCATGCTATGATGTTACTATGCGCGTTAGTATTTTATAATTTATATGCCTTAAGGCATGAGACGAGAGTCGGAAACCTATATTTACCATACGATATTTGTTTTCAAGTAAAGACTATTTGAGACTTATGATATGTGAATTGCATTTTTATGTGTATATTTGTAGCATATATTGGTTAATATTGTGCTGAGTCTAATGAGTATTTGTATGAAATACTCACCAATTTCAAAATTAATATTTTGCAGATTTGGAGTAGGAGGAGACACCTTGAGCAATGGTGACTTTCAGCACAAATTAAATTAGCTTTATTTTGAATGATTCGAACTTTGTTTAAGTACTTTGAAAACTTTTGATGTCGTGTGAAACAGTTTGATTTATTACTAATAAATTATCTTTTATATTATTACTATTAAATCAAGAAAATTTTCACTTTATACCCACTCTTGATTGATTTTAATTAAAAGCGAGAAAATTATTAACGTCTCGGGTATTTAGAACTTGGGGCGTTATATTGGGGACCCAGTAGAGTGGAAAAAATGTTGGGGACCTATCCGATTCTTAGCTCAAAGGTTGGGAACCCTTTTTGAAATTAACCCAATTAAAATTTCCTTTACTTTGAACAAAAATAAAGTAAAGGTTCAAAAATTGTGCGATATATATACTTGAAAACTAATTATATTGATACCATGTTTTTTATTAATCTCACCAAGATAATGAATGTGAATATTTTTCTTTCTCTTTTATTTAAATATTAATTAACTTCCTCTAATATTGATTAGTCCAATTGAGAAGAAGAACATAATTTTGTATTGTCATCTTCAAGTTTATATTCTCGAGACTCAAGAATTCTTACAAAAAATATAGTAATATTAAATAATATTACTATATTAAATAATATTAAATATAATAACATACTCGATACGTATTATTAGATTGTTAATTAATAATATTAAATAAGTTGGATGATATAAATGTAAAATATAGTAAAATATTAATTGAGTATATAAACGGATAACTATTAATATTTTATTAATAAAATATTAATTTAACGTGTCAAGTATTAAATCAAAACTGTATATTTACTGTTTTGTTATTAAAATCTGATGGCAT
>CAVNYN010269516.1:0-12648 GCA_963692815.1 Nyctanthes arbor-tristis
TAGTTGAGAAGATAGTCGTGGATATAATGCCGAACAAATACACAAAGGAACCTGTAAGATAAAATTCACACTTCTCTTATGTGTTTTCTTAGTGATCGTTATCTTTATTCTATTTCTATGTCACGCATTCAAGCACCTAGGGAATAGTTGGAAAGCTGTCTTTGGAATTTTAATTAATTCCCCCTCACCGGTGGGCGTATTTTATGCTGTTAATGCATTAATGGTAGTTTTGAAGCTAGGATTTGGTTTACAGCACATGATATGTGCACATATTCAGCCACACCTACAAAAGTTTCCATCCTGGTTAGCTATTGTGCTGCCTTAGCCGGTACCATTATGCCCTTAATGTTACCATTAGTCAGTTTAATACACGTGGACTTTGTTGTCTGTGTCTGCTTCACCATTGATTCTACAAAGGGATTTCTGAGTTATGTCATTTTGTTCGTCTGTGCCACGGTACAAATTTTGTGAAGTGGTCTCGTGACCAGAAGACAGTATTCTGAAAACCATTGCAATCTATGTTTGGGTTGTGCACAATAAAGTATCATAACCGGTCAGATATTGTCATGACTTACCACTCTTTACCATTTGTTAGCCGAAATAACATAATTATGTCTCTTGAAATGTTACAGGCTTTGATAAGTAATGTTAGGTATCTTCTTCTGAATTTGATACTAGAACATTTTGAATGTTAAAAATGAAGTTTAACAAAGAAATATAACTGATAAACCTTCGTCAATCTGAAATACCATTTGGACTGGCAAGGTACATCTATGTGTATGTTTTCAGCAATACTCTTCCCCTATTTTGGTCTAGGTAATTTTGTACTCATTTCTTTGTGCAGTTTATAGTTATGTACGTGGAGAACGTGTTAAGATTGGACAGGGGTGTACTGGGTAAACTGATTGGTGGCTCAATGCTTCTAGCAATTATGGATCTGCTGATAGATTTAGATGTGAGTTTATTTTAATCTGAAAAGAGCTTGTAATAGTAGAGCAACTTTTTGGTGGTTTGAGTTTTATTGTTTCATTTGGTTTGTTGAAGGTGGAGATACACCGGTATGACATTTTACAGGATGATTTCTCTAAAGAAATCTTTGATATGGAGATTGAAAACCTTGAGGGGTTTCCAATTCAAGCTAAACAAGATGACATTAAGGTGCCTTTCATGGTCCATTCACCTTTTAATCTTAGCTGAGTGCCATTATTTTCTTATTTTTTCATATTCATAGTACTTTT
This sequence comes from Nyctanthes arbor-tristis, assembly GCA_963692815.1. Lineage (NCBI taxonomy): Eukaryota > Viridiplantae > Streptophyta > Magnoliopsida > Lamiales > Oleaceae > Nyctanthes > Nyctanthes arbor-tristis. Next base: position 1,239 of record CAVNYN010269516.1, read on the forward strand.
ATTGTTCTCTTCACATTGCTTGTGTAAAATTCTCTAAAACCACGGTTTACCGGAAAATCAAATTGAATTCTCAACATGAAGCTTAAATTACCTCAGAGGCTGAGAATATGCATTATATCCTAATAAATGTTGATAATTACATGGCTTTTAGAAGGAAATTTACCAAAAATATCTGACTGCCTTGGTGGCGATTTTATTTAGTATTTCATTATTAAGAATTTTTCATCTTCTAGTGGACTTATTTATTGCAGCATTGCTCTGCTGCATCTCTAATTGTCTCGTCTTTTTTGTGTCAATAAGATTTGTTATTCTATTACTTGGCGTTGCTTTATTGAAAAAGGAAAGTCTTGGTTGATAGGTTATTCATAATTCATATCAATGTATATGTGCTGTGATTAAGTACACTGAACTTTTTGTGCTTTCAATCGCGTATCTGGTTGAGCTTATAGCTGTTTTGTAATATTATCCACACCTAAACACTCATTTTTGGCCACATATTTCTTGGGATCCTCGTGTCTGCCACATTGCAACCACATATTTGAATTTGGGCGGTATTTAGCATTTGATTTCATTGAAAGGAGGGATTTCTTTATTTCTGTTTTTTTCAGCTTAACCCCCCCCCCCCAATTTTTTTAAATGTTAGGCTAAAAATTGGGGAAAATATATGGGTGCATGAAATTGGTGGTTTAGATTGATACTTTTATGTGATTATATTGATTTAAAAGTGATTATAGAGATTCAGAATGAGGCTCTGATAAATCAAAAGAATTTATGAATTATGATCTTATCAAATATACTCAAGTATGTTAGTGAAATACAGTATGAATTATTTCATATCTGAATACTCGATGAAATGGCCAATGGAGGGTCAACGATCAATTCATATTTTCAATGTGTTGATTCTGACTTTCCTTGAATCAACAGCCAATGGTTGCATGACACTTGAATTCGGATTTCCTTTTGTGGTATAATGCAACAACTGCTCAACTAAAAGCATTACTGTTATGATAGAATTCTAAGGTTTGGGACTTTCTTAAGTAGTATTAGAATCATTATGTAATTTTTTTGTTGGAGGACAAATAAAAAGATGAAGTTATTCAACTATAAAACCTGCAAGAAGTAATTTTGGGTTTTCCATCTAAAAGTGACATTGGGATTTGGTGTTTGAATGAGTTTGCGCATTGAACTTTGAAATATGCCAGAGAATAAAAAGGATGAATTTTATGACTTACATCAAGCACGCATGGAACTTCCTGGTATGGCTACATTTGTGGTAGGAAGCAGGGCAGGAAAGTTTGTAATTTATATTAAAAAAATTCTTATGAGGTGCTATCTTTTATGTTAAAGACTTTATGAATGTTAGACCTCAAGACTAGAATCAATTGATAAGTTGTAGACATTGCTTGCTTAGTTTTCCTGTTGTATGAGATTTATAGAAGCAAGATAATCTTTAAGCCTATTCGAGGATGTACCATTTATTTTCATTTTTGTACTATAAGCTTTCAAATGCTAATAGAATTTTTTTTTTTTTTTTTCAGTTTACCGGGGAATCTTTGATACAGTGGTTTTCTAGGGGAAAATTATTTGCGCAAAAATTGGATAGTTTATTGGTGCTTACGTTCGAGCACCTCGAATCCTGTTATCAAAGTGGGCGTCTAATTCAGGTGAACTCTGAATCATGTTTTGTTAATTGGTGCTATAACATCCTGCATTTTTTGATTAGATTATTTACCATGGTCTTTCAGGTTTTTGAAACACTCCTCCACTCATTTCAGAAAACTGTTTTGCCAGCAGATGGGTCACAATTTATTCAGGTGTTTTTCTCCTTTTTTTTGGCCTTTTGTAGAATAACAAATGATGCCATCCTCATTTATTAATTGTCTACTTCTATTTCAATTTCAATAAAGCCTCTTTTGTGGACCTTGTATTGGTATTGTGTTTTCTTAGCCATTCTCTTAAGGTTGAATCCATCTTTTGTAGTTCGTGATGTTCTATGCCTGCTCCTTGGATCCTGATAATTGCGGTAAGATGTTCGCAAGCACGCTTTTGAATACTTTCATGAGCAGTGTCCATTCTAAATTGAGGTAAATATCAAGATTTTTTTTCAGTTATGTGTTTTCTTTGTGTGTCATTTGCATATCATGCACTCCTGTAGTGTAATGATAAATATGCGTAGGATTTTTTCTTAATGATAAATTCTTCTCCAATGTGTTTTTGTGGATGATATTTTCTCTTCTTGAATATAACCAACTGTTACCCATGTTTCATAGAGTGAGTCTAGCTTATATATGTGAAAGAAACTACTATATTTAAGTCTAGCACTCAAATATGACTTGTTTTTCCATTTAGCAAGGCACAATAAATTTTGTGTTTCAAGATGTTTATAGTAACAATGACAATTGAGTGTCTGAATGGATTCACTTTTTTGCTTCACATGTGGAGTGAAATAGTTTGAAATTGGTTATTTGTTTCAGAGAAGTTTTCCTTGAAATAGTTAATAAGTTTCTTGAGATGCCTTGCTTTCATATTATTGGTTTAAAATGGAAATATGTTCGTAGTGTTTGGCCAAGGGGTTGAGAATTGCATGGATCTGTCACTGCATGGATCTTTTGCTTCAATATGATCATTTAATCTCCCTCTTTTCCTTTTTCTCGTTATATTGTTGACATATGCTTTGTTTCAATTGTGTGACAAATTGTGGTTTCACTAAATTGTGGACCTAGGAAACACGGACACGTTTCCGGCTCCGGCGCGTCGGTGTCGGACACGTATCTGACACCGACTCGAGCCGACACGCCGTTGTCATGCATCGGACATGGCCAAATCTGTGTCGGAAAATCGAAGCCTGCGGAAGACGAGTCGGACACTCAAAGCTTGGAAAAAATTGAGAATGGAAGGAGGACATACCTTGTACAAATAACGGTAATGGAAATTAGGTTTCCGACAATTGGAAATTTTCCGGAATTTGGGTCGGAAGGGAGCTGCGACACTCTAAACCGTAATTGAACAGTTGTTATACCGACGCAAAGAAAAAGGAGATGGAGGGACCGACTGACAAGATTTTCTTATTTAGATATATTCTCTTTATTTTCCGAGTAAAAAAACGTGTTTTGAGAAACCCAAGAAGAGTAAGTCTTCATTTTTGAATTTTAAAAGCCATCCTTAACAACTAGTTTTCCTTTTTAGTTTTTTTCTCCTTTTTTTCTTCTTTTTTGTGTTGAGTTCAAGCAACTATATAACTATTAAAAAAACTAAATAAACAAAAATTAAAAAAATTAAAAAATATTATTTATTCAATGTGTCAACGACGTGTCGTGTCGTGTCGGCACTTTCTTGGAAAATCATATGTCGGCGTGTCCTAGTCGTGTTGTATCCAACACACGTGTCCGTGTCGGTGCATCCTAGTTGTGGACAATATTTGATTAATGTTTCTAAGTCAAAGTCATCCTTCTTAGCCATTTTCCATTTCAGTATTCAAGCTTCTTGTTTATGCTGACTTGTCAAGGTCGGTTGAACTGTTCTTTTGCTTTGGCATGTTTTTTTTTTTTTCCTAATGGGATTCTTGCAGATTGCATGCTGCTGCGTATCTTGCCAGCTACTTGTCTCGTGCAAAGTTTTTGACCCCCTCATTTATTACTACTACAATGGAAAGGTTGTCATTAGTCTCATTGTTCTTACATTTGTGGGTGAAGAAAAACTATAAATCATGGAGTGAAGAAAAGCTATAAATAATAGAATTTTAATGTCTGACTTATCTTCTATGTGATCTTCCAGTTTGGTGAAATGGTGTTTTGACTACTGCAACAACCACGATGGTGGCATTAATCTCGGTGCTCATGAAGTATTCTATGCTGGTTGTCAGGTAAATAAAGCTTTGACATGATGAATACAAGAATCTCAAAAGTTTTGAATCATTCCTGATTCTTGGCATGTGTTTTAGGTTATTTGCTTTGGCAGTTGTTAGGGATGGCAACATTAACTTATCTGTATTGGAACCTGTGAGGCCCCAATCTGAATGGGGCAAAAAAAATTTTGCCCTGCTGGTCATGGGCCTGGCCGGGCAATTCCCACTTTACCCCGACCATAGCCTGTCACAACTAGAGGGAAAAAAAAGAACTATAGTGTCAGGTACTTTGGGTGGTGGAACGGGTGCTGTCATTTGGTTGTGATACGGGTTGCCTTGTTTGTGGGTATATATTTGTTGCTTGATGAGAACACGTTACCTGCAACAGTTGTATGATACAACTCATTAAGCTTATCATTTCATATTACTATGTTTAAGTTTACACTTCTATGGATTATGGGCCAAAGAAGACATGTATAGATGACGTCCTATCGACATTCTGGCCTTTTAGTGATTTATTATCTACTTGTATAATTTCGTATAATTAAATAGATTTTATGGAAATTTTCTGATTATTATTTATTTAGTTTTTCCTGGTGCATTGCAGGCTATTATGTATGTGCTTTGCTTTCACATGAGATCAATGATTTCTCTTCCTCGCCTCAGATGGCAAATTCTTTTTATGCGTTTTGATGACATCCTTGGGCATCGTCTGAACCCGTTACAGGTGAAATATTGTTATGACGTGTGTCAAGTTTAGCCCATATTTTGACTGTATGTGCTGCATTTTTGAGTGCGCATTTATCGATGTGGTTGCTAATGATTAGTAGATGGCTAATTCTGGACTTCAATTTTCGCGAGCAGGTATGCCTGCCTTCAATAGTGGAAGAATTTCTCCGTTTGGCTAAAGCAAACCAAACATTTTCTCTGCCACACGCCTTTGTAGATTACAAGAAGGAAAGGCTTGACACGTTTTTCCCATTTGATCCCTGTTTATTAAGGAAATCCGATAGGTCTGTCTTTGTTGTTTTTCTATAGCTTATTTTAGCTTTTCTTGATTGCAATCATTTTCATGCCTGATTCTCTTCTTGTGAAGATTTATCCGGCCAAATTTCGTTTACTGGTCAATGGTAAGTAATAGTTTCTGGGAAGATGATGAGGAAGAAAGTGCAAGTGATGAAGATGTAGGTATCACTATGGTTGAGACCAATCTGGCTGCTGATAATATTATTCTTGATGAATTTGGTTGCTGTCTGGACAAAATGTCTATTACGCCTAGAGAATTTGGAGGCAGAATACAGGGATTTGTCCGGATGCCATCAAAAATCAGACCCTCAACTGGTCCAGAGTCCTTGTGATTTTAATCTGCCAGTTGTGCTTTATTTTGTCTCCAGAAAGATATGGGTCGGTTTACCAAGGGGGATGTGCCACTGAATTGTATGTCCAAATATAATCTTACTTAGTTTTTCCCTGCTTATGAGGGAGAAAAGTGATTCAACTTATTTATGGGGGCTAGTTACAAGGTATATCTACTTTTTTAGTAAAAAATTTTCAATTTCTGGAGAGTGCATGTATGAACTTGAATGTGCATGAAAGTAATTATAGCACTATTAGTGTAAAGTATCAACTCACATGATATCATATATGTGATTAGTTAAATCAAGCGGTTTTATATATGTTTGTCTTTAACTTTATTTATTACGTAACACAACGTATATTGTCCCGGTGCGCAATGCTAATAGTGTTATATAGCATTATTTAGTAACTATAAGAGCTTGTTCATGGAGAAAGTGTTTTAGATTTATAGAAGAATGTGTAGCTTTGACCTAGCAACATATGGTATAGCTTTATATAGTGTTATATGACCGTGTTGTGTGCATCTGGACAAGCCACATGGGAAATTGGTCATATGAGATCATATGGTATTATGTATATAGTGCTAGAACATTTTTAAGGGAACATGTGGTGGTCAATTTTTTATGAAAATAGATAAGGCTTTAAAAATGGAGTCTTATTTACTCCATGGTAGTAAATAGGAAAGAAAATGGAAAATAAAGATCCACCAAATTTACAAGCTGGCGATTTCCCCAAAATTCTAACGGGGCCAACAAAAATCTCTTTAATCCCAAATTTCAGATATGCCCCAAACCCATTCCCCTTACAAAACCCCTCAGATCGAATTTTTATTGCGACGCAAAGGGCGGTAGCTGAGGGACTTGGACAGACCCTTTTCTGGCGACATTGAAGGCCTTGGACAGAGGACATGGCTGGGTTTGCGCTTTGTTGGCGGGCGACTGGAAGGGTAGCGGTGAGGTTTTATTTTCTGGTAGGGTTGAGAGACCTGTGGGTAGTGGGTTTGCTCGAACCTTTGATTTCTGAGGTTGGGGTAGCGGCCGCCGACTGGTGTTTTGGGGGCCGGGGGGGTTAGCTGCACATAGGTCTTCTCCGGCTTCTGGCTTGATTTTAGCGGTGTGGGTGGCGGTTGGGATTCACCGGTGGTTTTCACCCGATTGTGAAATTTTTTTATTTTTTTTTGGTTGTGGTGGGGGAGGGGGGGCGTGCAATTGGTCGGGATTCAAACAAGAGTGGGGCCTGCAGCAAAAAATGGAAGAGAATGATGCTGATTTTGCATCTGCTGGGTCCCCCAAAAGCTCCGTGTCATCTCCACATGGGAGATAAAGCTCCATAATGGGAGTATGAATTATCTTCGTAGAAAAATTGATCATAGGGTGATTTGGTTACCTGAACTTTAGTGGGGGTGTTTGGCGCTTGGATTATGGAATTGATAGGCATTGTTTTCAAGAGAATTACCAACTCTCTTTGCACTTGGTTGGAGAATTAATTAAACAATTAATTAATTCCATGGGAAAACTTTGCAATCAAACACCCAAAGTTGAAACTAGAGCAGAAAAATTAAGTTTTGTGAAAATCACACATACGTATTCCTTTTTTCTTTTAATTTTTTTTCAAGTGAGTAGCTGTTGAACCTACTTTTAACGTAAGATGCTGGGATTATATATAAGAAGAAGAGTTGTATATACACATTAATTAATAACATTATTATGAATAGTATTTTTCAAAGAAGAAATATGCACGAGGAAATAATAACTACCACCACCACCAAGAAAATATGATCATTGACATAGGGAAGAAATCAAATTATGCTTGTGACAACAATTGAGGGAAGGTTGTAAATAAGAAAGATTGAACATCTTTAAAATAATTATCAAATTAAATGTAGAAATCGAACCCATAACATAACAATCATTAAAAAACATATATAATAATATCCTACATAATTATATATATAGCAATTGGAATAGATAGAAAGCAAATGAGCCAAGTCTAATTCAGCCGTAACATAATTAAATGCCTACATAAAAATTAAATAGATTAAGGGGATAGCAATTAATTAAGCAAATCCTAGCTAGTTCTCCTCCATGTCATCGTTTCCAGCTTTACTAGCACCACTACTTTCTGCTGCCTGAGCCAACCCCTGATCACCTGATCGAGAACAACTTCCAGGCATGGTTACCACAGACGAACCACAGTAACGCAATTGGCACAAAGCCAAGTTTTCTATCTGCAAATTAAAATCACATGATCGACCACCGTGCACATCACGAATAAGTACGAGTAGCCAGTCGTATAAAATTATTAGCCATTATATCTAATATTTCTACTCAAGATATAATTAATTTGCTTAATTATAGCTATTATTAATTAGCTAGATAGAAAGATAGATGCATCAGGATCACACCTTGTTTTTTATGTCGTCTTTGAGTTGCCCATCTGCAGATCGCTTTCCAAGTATGAGATTGACAACGGGGTCTACGAATTTAGGATCAAATGCATTGGCGTTCAATGTATACTCATTAATTGCCCATTCGGTTTTTTTGCCGTTTCCCAAATGGTAAACCAATATTTGTTTTAAACCAATGACTGAGTTTTCCTTTTTCAGCTTATGTGACAGGGTGCTTTTCTTCCAATACCCATCTTTTGCAATGTACTCGTCTCTTTTCTCTGTGCTGAAGAAATACCACTCGTTCCTTTGCCCATCATCTGCAGATGGATCTGCAAATTTAATTTAATTTAAATATTATATCCACATACAAAGAAACGAATAGCAAGTATTATATTATTACAGAGGCCATGCATTCTTAATTAACAACACTGTTAAAATAATTATAATATCATGAAAAAACCCCTCGCCTAGCTAGCTACAATATATTACACATAAACAAAACAAGGGGGGAAAATAACATATTATCACAAAATAATAATATTATTATATATGTAAGACGATTACACTTACACATGAGCATTTCTTCTGGGCTCATTTGGAAAAGCCATTCAACAGTGGGGACGATGTCATGATCCCCTGGCCATCCAATAATTTTGTGCTTGAGACATTCTATGGCTTTCTCTTCACTTGTAATGAAGAAATCGATTTTAGGAGGTTTTATGGAAGAAAGGCGGGCTAACAGGGAAGAACTCATTTTCCTTAAAGATTGTTTCTTCAAAACCAAAGCTAAGAGAAGAGCGAATTCTCTTCTGGAAGGAACAACTTAGAAATAAAATAATGCATCACGTAAATCAGCTGTTCAAAGCATTCCCCATCGTTGATCTCTTTGCAGATTGTTACGTGGCTTTAAGAATGAAAACGGAAACAAATTAAAGAAAAGACTGCATAGGCTCTGCATGCTGCCATATAGTCTCTTTTATCAGATGGTCAAAGAGAAAAGCACTAGTATTATTTCGGAAGGATGTAAATTTGAATTATTCGTATATCAATTTTTATTTTTATTTTTTCGACGATTGCGATCATTGAAGTTCAATGAGCACTGTTTATCATCAGAGTTGCAGAGAGTTTGAAGTGAAAAGCAAGCAGGGATTAAAACCAAAGAGAGCCTGATCAGAGCAAGTATTTCCGTATTTGGAAATGCAAATCAAAGCTGCAGAGATTTGTTCAGAGAAAGAATAAGCATTCCCCACCGTTGATTTCTTTGTATGCTGCAACGTGGATATAAAACACAAGGAAAGATTGGAGGAAAAATGAAATGAAAAGAAAAGAAAAAAAAACGGGAGCTGTAAATATATATAGATAGGCTTTGCATGCATGCCTGGCTGGCTGCTTGGGATAGACGGTTCAAGTGAAAAGCAAGCACCGGTTTGGAAGCACTTAAACATACATTATTTATTACGTTATTATAAATTTGAGATTCTTAACATGTTGATGTTACCATGTAATGTTGGTTGCCTTGGTTTGAGTTTGGAGCATATGACACGCCCCACTCCCAATACATCTAACTTACTAGAAGTTTGACGTGTGCTGACGATAAATTTTAACTAGAAGCTAGAATTTACCTTCAAAGCTCATGAATATACTATTTATTTTAAAAAATTTCGACAGTATCTCTTCTCATATTGTTATCAACCAACCTGCATAACACTCAACATCAAACCTAAATACACTCCACGGTATAATAATTCCCCATCGTCACCAATAACAATATTTCATGAAAGAAAATTATGCTAAACCAAGTATGCTTCACCCGGAATCCCAATGTATACTAATAAACTAATCATATCAAGGTCTATAATTTATAATAACAACCCATAACTATCTCTATGTGGCGGCACAATTCTGGAAATAGTAGGCTCGATCCTGATGTGTTGCCCAAACTCCAATTGCTATCTGAAAAGGGAATCATTTGGAAAATATGTGAGCTAATTAGCCCAGTGAGTGGAGTTTTATAAATAAACATGCTTTTAGAAGTTGAAATGTAACTTTTGAAACATCTTGAATAAGATGTTCAAGCTCATTTGAAAATTTCATGATTTCAAATATAAATCTAGTATAACATCAACATTTGTGGAATCATCACATGTTAGAAAATATCATGAGTCTTATTTCACTTCATAATTATCATAGAATTCATTAGAAAACATCATGAATATCATTTTATTCCAAGATCATCGTAAAATCATCCCCAAAAAATATCTAACATCACATGATTATGATATCAAGTCATATGCGCGTAGACAGTCAGCTTGGGCCATAGGTACCTTATGATCCCTTCGCCCTAGGCGACCCAATTAATCAGCTTGAGCCATAGCTAGCACATAGGCCCCTTCGCCTGGGCGGCGTTCATTTGGTCAACTTGAGCCATAGGCCCCTTCGCGCGTAGGCAGCTTATCATGACATCGGATACAAATTTGGGGTTTCCATGCATCATCAAATCATATTTCAAATAGAACTTTTCTCTGAAGAGTATGAATCATCATTTTATATAAGATGCATAACGAACTTTTCTTAAAAAAATATCAATCCTTTGGGAAATTTCATTGAAATACATTATCATCATAGACATTGCAAATTCACGTGGAATCAAAGCATAATAATGTTCGTTTAGAAAGAAATGACAGAAGAGTTCCACTCACCTCTAAGTAACGATGTAGCTCCTTTCTCGTTTCATTTCCTTTTTAATTTTGTCATTGCCTGTGAAATCATATGAAAATTCTACTTAACATTTAATTCCTTCCTGATTTCTCAATTCACATATATAACTCAATTATTTTATTTATCTTTGTTAAATCCCATTTACTCTCTTTCTAACTTATCTATTAGTTAAGGACTTTTTAATTCAACTAACTTTATCAACGTGAAATTCCCTTTTTGATTTCAGGTCATCTATTCTATTGAATTCTTTGAGTTTTCGTCATTGTTCAATTAAACATGTCTCTTTTGTATAACTATTCTAGACTTTATTTTACATCTTAGAAATTGTAGTAATACCCCATATTAAAATCTTAAACTCCTTTCAAATATAAAACTAACTCTTTATCTTTAAACACAATCTTTGGTTTTTGACAACTTTCATCATTTGCTATTAGGTATTAATTCAATCATTAATTGTATTTATTCTCAACTTCACCAATTCTTCTTTTACCATCATATCATTCTATAAAATCATAGCAACACTAATTGAATCAAGACTTGGTTCAATTCTTCGAACAATATTCGTTAAGTTGTCCCTGTTTTGGTCAATGCCCGTTCAAAACCATTTTAAAATCACGAATGACGTCGTATGCTTAAAAAAATTCTACTAGAAGGTAGAAGACTCACATAAGTTCATCATAGATAAGATTGAGCCCAAGAAAACTACCTTGGCTATACCAAAATATTTTTCCACCTCCCAGAAATTCTGTTCTCGGGTACACACTGCCCCGTCTTACTAAACATGTCATAAAAACTTCTACCGGTCTCCAAATAGTGTCATTCCAATTTCAGATGATAGATAACTCATAGGAGATCATTTCCGAACTTGTATCTTGTTAAAATTCCACATATACTATCATTTATGACCCTCCAAAGTTGAGGGGCAGAACATGTGAATAGTAATTCCAACCCTTGAGTCATTTTATTAAATTCATACAATATTCACATACTTGACTTCCAAGAATATCCATGTTATCCTTTTATACTTTCCTTTGTATTAAAACCAGGATTTCCATCTTGAAATTTATCCAAAAGCTTCATTTAGTTTAACAAAATGCTATGAA
>CAVNYN010269517.1:0-20588 GCA_963692815.1 Nyctanthes arbor-tristis
TTCTTGCAAATATCAAATTTGATTATAACTATTATCTGCTGAACATGGATACGAGTCAGGAGGAGGACCCCACCCCCCCCCCCCCCAAAAAAAAAAGGGGAAAGAAAGAAAAGAGGGGGGGGGTTCCCTATCTATCATGATATTTTTCTGATATTTGTATGCATCACAGGAGACTGGAACCCAGATCAAGAAGCTTGCTTTGTTGGCATGTTCCCAGAGTAACTCGTCGAAAGGTAAAGTAGATCGTAAAACAAGCTTTTCGAATTTATTGTTTTATAAAAACATGGTTAAGACTTGATACAGTGTTTCCAGTTTTATTTATTCATTCATTTATTTATTTATTTATAGCATGTTCTGGGCTTATCAATGTTATCTGCATTGAATTGCAAAGGCATAATATTTTCTTTCGTCCTATGACTTGCATTCTAGCACTGTATTCATGGTTTGCTTGGATGGAAGCAGTTACATACTATTTTGTTAAGCATAATTCCGTCCATTAGCATTCCCAGCGAGAAAAGCTTCTGAAGGCAATTTGTCTAGCTGTTTCTGTTTCCAGTCATTTTAATTAGTGAATAATGAAAATGTTCAAAACCCTCCTGGAGGTTTTGTAACAAAACTTCCAACCTATATGTATTTCAAATCCATGTGGCGTGCATCCATGCACGTCACATGGGATGAGATGTTTTGTAACAATACCTCTAAGAGGCTATGTTAATCATTTGTTTTATGGAACCTGTTATTGATCCCCTATGCCCGATTTGGTCCCAGACCCTTTCAGTTCATATATTTTTGTGGTTAGGTGGTCACTCCAGCAAAAGATGGGAAAATTTCCAAGGTTCCCCAAGCTATGGTTTCTGATGCAACTTATCATGTACAACTTTTCATTTTGACTATGTATCTGTAGCACTGGTAGACCCAGTGGAGTTTTCCTATCAAATTGCTGTTTAAAATGTCTAATGACTTTCACTTGTCTCGCCTCGTAAAGGGTAAAATTTGTTAGCCCTTAGTGAGCGAATTACAGGTTTAGTGGTTGATAACTTACCATTTAGAGTCAGACTTGTGTCTACTGTGGGTTGAAGGAAAGTGAATGGCTGAGGATTTACTTATCTGCATTAAATTTGGGGGATGTAAATTGCAATTCTCCCTAAGATTACTCGACTGGGAAGTTGAAATGCTTAATGTGAAATGATATTGGACAAACACGAAACTTTTACAAACTTATAATTTGCTCGTGTGAACTCAACTAATTGATGTCCGTATATGCAGCAGCTTTCACACTTGAGAGTCAGAACAAGGAAACCGAAAGCTTTGCTGAAATTCGTCTCCTGTGGAAGATGTCTCTCCAGTAAGTCTCCAAGGTAAAAACAAGAATCATAATAGCCGCTAGAGATGCAGATTTCAGTTCTTAGATTTATTTATGTTTAGTTCTCTCATTACTTAGATCATATTCAATGGGAATAAAGGAGAAGTAGATGAAATGAAACTTTAATAGGTCTTATCGATGAATATTCCCCTTTTTGAGTATTTTTTTTTAAAGTCATCCCATCATAAATGCATTTTATTCTTTCTCATAACAACAAACGGCTTGTCTTGGATTCTCATTTGCTATATTGTCGAGTACTGTCTAGAATGTTATATGATAAATACGCCTGTATTGGCTTCTCAAGGCAGATGATGATTGGTAAGTAAACCTGACGTGTAACGTGCGCAGATGATGGATACTCGTAAATATGCAGTGTTTTGTTCGTATTGGGCACGGTTCATTGGTCATCCTGAATCAAAATATAAAAATAGGACCAAGTTATCGGAGTGGAGAAACGTGAGTGTAGGTCAAATATTTCAGCAGTTGACGTACAATAAAATCAAGCTTTGATGTGTGTTTTTATTTTATGAACATCAAGAATATGAGTTTTTCTTTTCTTAGTCAGTCAGAATATTTATATTTTAATTTTGAAGCTTTGATTTTTAGTTTTCCTTCGTTTTGGGGTAACTGGACTTAAGTATTTTCTTTGGTCGGTTGGTCTTTTCCCAGAAAGCTGTAGATTTTGCTGATCGTTCTGTTAGAAAAACTCTTTTCTAATAAGATTTTTTTAAATTTTCAAGCTGAAGCCGGATGTTGATTGATGACGTTATTTTAGCTGTACAACAACCAGTATCAATGTCTATAAGTTACGTGCACGTTGAGCTTAAGAAGTAGAGTAATGTTATATAGCACTATTGGTGTTCATTAGTCTATGTGCAATTTAATGATAAGTTAAAAATCAAATGAGTTTTATGTACGTCTTTAATTCTACTTATTATTTAATGTCATCTAGACTTGTATTCAATACTTTTGGTACTGATAAAAAAACGTAAGGCGGCAATCTCTTGCGAACCCTTGACATGACGATAGCACGGGGGGATGCCTACATGCTACTGCCATACTACGCGTTTGCATAAAATTATGTTTTGGTTTCCCCGATCTGTTTCATTAGCTTGATTGTTTTAAAGGTAGCCTCATTAGGACTTGGAGCACGACTAATTATAAATTTATAATGCGGGTTGAAGTTTTATCTTTAAATTTTTTTATTTATTTTGATACAAGGGGAAGACAATGGACGGGAGGATGGGTATTGTTCAAACTTCAAACTTTGGCTCTTGCATGAAAATTTGAGCATTCAATTATTATAACACAATTCAAATAACATTAATAAATATGCCCTTTTTCCTGGAAAGGAAATTAAAAACGCTCTTATTTGCAAATAAAAGTAAAAGAATTAAAATTTTAAGAGTATGTATCTCCCCAATTTTAAAGTAAGCACGCTATCAGGATAATAATTATTGGATAAAACTATTTCAAGCTTGCTTGACCTGATAAATTTGGGAAATCCCCCTTAGAAAAGAAATGATACTTTCTGAGGTCTCAAAAATGCTAACCACGGAGAGCTATTCAGAGAGGAAAGACATATTCAAGACATGGGATAAATGTGACTTGAACAATAGGGTTGATTTTGCCCCTTGCTAAGTTTAGATTCATAGTCTAGCGTTATAAGTAGAGATGTAGAAAGAAATTAAATTTCTAGACGATATTGTTAGTTGAAATAATAAGCAACCTAACTTAATAAATATGTCAAATTTGACAATAAAGTTTTGTTGATATTGGCCTATCCAACTTATTCATGCCAAAGACGGCCTAAAAGAACAATAGCATAAACACAACATGAACGACACAGTTAAATTGGTCCATTGCTAGGTTTAGATTTAGAGTCTAGCTTTATAAATAGAGATATAGAAAGACTAGTCAAATTTTTAAACGATATTGTTTATTGAAATATTAAATTACATAACTTGATAGATATGTCAAATTTGACAACAAAATTTTGTTGATATTAGCCTAACCAACTTATTCATGCCGAATATAGCCAAAAAGAACAATAGCATAACAAGTTTAAGAAGTTAAAAATGTAAAAACCACCTCAACCCTTACTATCATGTAATTGTAATAACTCTTATTATATGCTACTATTGTTAAAAAAAAATGTCACGAGTACTAGATTGGCTAAACATGACATATGAAAAATAAATGAAAACATGAATTAACCACCTCTTTCACCTACCAAATCCAGTTGTATTTGCTTGACTACAAATCTAATCAAATTTCCTTTTCAAAAAAAAAAAAAAATATACATATATATATATATATATAATGGATAATAATACAGGACAAGACAGGGGTACTCAGGTTGTACCCGACAATATTTACTATACTATTTTGAAAATTTTCTAAATTAATTAAGAAAATAATAAATATAACTACTCCAAATATCCAAAAGCCACGTCGACTAACGGCAGAAAACACCGTGGGCGGCGGGGCCACCTTGCCTTGATTTTATTGGCCAACGTTTTAGGGATTTTGACTTTTTAAGCCCTTCAAGGACGTTACCTGTGGACATTAATTGCTATTGACCAACTCCGTGTTGTAACAAGTACGATGCGCGGTTCCTGCATTACTTGACGTCAAGTGGATACCAGACTCTCCTGTGGGCCCCCCGTGGATTTGAGGGTTGTTTCATTATCCTCTTTCTCTCTGATTTATCTGGTTGGCTTTGTTTTTACATAAATATTATAAGCAAATTTACAAATTAACTTTTTAAAATGCCCATTATAAGATTTAATATAATTAATTGAACTTAGAAAATACCACTATTTAATTATTATAGGTATAATTGTAAATGAATTTAAAAAAATAGCACCAAATAACAAGAAACATGATAAGATAAATGAGATGAACAAAAAAAGAAATATGGGCAAGATAAATGGGACGAATGGAACAACTAATTACTTCCTCTGTAGCCATTCTAATTTTTTTTTTCTCATTTTGTTTCAAAATTGAATTTAGTCAAGCAAATCACATTTATCATATCTTATGAGACCTAATGTATTTCACAAATATCTATCATTCAACTCTACTCATTCTCTCTCTTATTTCAGTAAAAAAATAAAAAGAAATTAGTTCGATAACGGGCGCATATAGTTATATTTTCTATTTTAGACAGTCTCAAATATGTAGTCATGTTTTTAATTTGGAGAGTTACTTTTTAATCTATTCGCTCCAAAAAGATATTCCATTATTCTATTTTCGCCTGTCAAAAAAAAATGTCCACTTATCATATTGACGCTCTTCCGATCTTAATTTTTAATTTCTATATGTGCTGCTAATTAATTATTATTATTCAACTACCTATGTGTTGAAAGTATATGTGGAAAAATAAGATAAAATTTAATGTTTCAACTATATTAACTATTGTTTCTTAATTTATGTGAAAATAATTATTGAACTATCTTTATGTGACATATATAAATTAACTAGTATTTTTTTTAATCTGTATAAAAATAATTATTGAATTATCTTTGTGAAAGAGAGGGAGAGAGTATTGTTTAGTATGGGTAATTGCCACATGACTCGCATTAGTGAATCAAACTTGTTGAACGAACATATTTCCAGACTTGCGTGACTCATAGGTCATGATACCATTTCATAAAAATTTGAGCCAATAAATCCTAACAATCATAACCAACAAGTTTGATTCGAACTCGATTGATGTGGAGACTTTTATTAGCCATTAAAGGATCACTTCTTTGAGTGGGAAGAATCCTATGCCGTTAGATCTTTGGCCTTATGATACCCCTAATATCTTGGTCAAACCTCTTTAACTGATTGAGAATGAAAATTTTTGATATTTTATGGATGATATATCATGATATTTTTATCTAAGCCCAATATATATAAGACTCGTGGTCAAAGCTTCTTGATACAAGAAAAATTTTTATTTTTAAGAGTTGTTATAATAAAATTTTTCATCTTATGTGATGTATATAGATGTACATCATGTGTATTTTAAATATACATAACGCACACCACATGAGAGGTTTTCGAAAGAGGCTCCTTAATACAAATAGCAAATATTGAATTACTAATAACTGTGTCACAAATTTCATTCTATAATTGCTATTCCACTAATAAAATTGCATCGCCCGAAAATTTGCTAGATAATGTTTCCATAGTAGTCATTAAAAATAAGCCGTTAGTTTGAAACCACTATATGATGTAAACTCTCTTTTGCCTCGTGTCATTTAAAACAACCAAATATGTAGCTTGTAACATAATTATTATTACTCTCTCTTCAGAGCCAAAGAGTGGTGTATCTCTCCTGAAACCATGTCTTTTGACAAATACGCACAATTATGTAACAAAAAAAAACTATCATATAACGGTTTCATCTATACAAACCAAGCAAGATAGAGCGGAGCTTGTCCCTAATGTCCCATCAAAACAATTCACGTACCTTGGTCAAGCCCTCAAGGAATGCAATTAACTGGTCTAGATTTATGGAGTATATTATTAGAAAAATATTGGTAAAACGAAAAGAAGGAAATAGAAAAATGTAAAGGAAATAGAAAAATGTAGAGTGAAATGGGAAGATTGACAGGTTTACTCATATGCCTACCGGAGAAAAAGCCGATCTTGTTTCCAAATTTATTACGACCCATGTTACCTCTTGGGGTCAGGCAAAGGTCTCTTTCCATTGCAGCCTGCTGCGTAGAATTTTTTCTGGAGAGAATCCAAAAGCTTAAAAGAGAAAAGTAAAACAATTTACTTGAGGAAATTTCCAGTCAAGAATCAATCGAGCGAACATACAGAAAAAATACACCTTTCTTTTTCTTTCTTTTCTCCCCCTGACTCGGATTCAATATTTTATTGTTTTATATACCCATATATTGCATATAGAAACACACAAAACCAGTCTTCAGGATTTTGCAAGAAGCACGACCAATTTATGGTTTTCGCGTGTAGTTTATATACCCTTTGATTATTCTGTAAAAACTGTCAATAATTTTTCCTTTTTTTTGGCTGTAAATGGAGTCTGCGGCAATATTCGCGTCGTTGCCGCGGCGGAGGACGCAGTCGGTTGAGGCGTTTCTGGCTCCGGTAGATCTTCCAGAGGAGGCCCTGTTGGAAACTTTACGTGCGGTCTCTGGAGAACTGATTTCATCGTTCTCCGGTGGAAATAAAATGATGCCGTTTTTCCAGCGGAAGAATTCCAGGTCTTTAATCCGGAAAATTCAGGTTCTTTCTCTGCTTTTGGATTCCGTTGGCGAAATGGGCTTGTCGAAAATGGGTTCAACGGTGTTGTTATGCTTCAAAGAGTTGTACCTCGTACTTCACAGGGCGAAAATCCTGCTTGATTATATTAAAGCATCGAGTAAATTATGGCTCCTGCTTCAAAACCAATCAATTTCGGGTAATTTTCATGATTTGAACAAGGAAATTTCGACCCTTTTAGATGTTTTCCCTTTGAATGATGTTATTTTATCCAGCGATGTTAAAGAACAAGTTGAACTGTTACGAGAACAATCAAGGAAGTCAAAGTTAATGATTGATAAGCATGATGATTTGTTGAGGTTGAAGCTTTATTATTTTCTAAACGAGTTTGAGAACGGTAGGATTCCTGCTCCAAATGAATTGCACTCCTTTTTCATTGAAAAGCTGGTAATTCAGGACGTCCAAAGTTGTAGAATTGAGATTGAGTCCTTGGAGGAGCAGATTGTGAATCATGATGGGGATATTGAACCTACTGTTCCCATTCTTAATGGATTGGTGGCTTTAATGCGGTATTGTAGGTTCTTGCTGTTTAGTTTTGAGGATGCGGGTGAGTTTGGAGAGTGGAAGCACAAGAATAACAAGAAAGGGTTGATTACTGGGGAGATCGCGGATACATTCATCACAATCCCCAAAGATTTTTGTTGCCCGATATCATTGGATATAATGAGGGATCCGGTGATTGTCTCAACTGGGCAGACATATGATCGGGAATCAATAGCAAGGTGGATGGAGGAAGGGCATTGCACTTGTCCCAAGTCAGGCCAGATGGTTATTCACACTCAATTGGTGCCAAATCAGACTATGAGAAATTTAATTGTTCAATGGTGTATGGCTCGTGGAATTCCACACGAGCCACATGAGAGTTCAGATTCATCTGGTGAAAGTTTTGTGGCCAGTCCACCAAGCAAGGCTGCAATTGTGGCAAGTAAAGCTACAGCAAGTCTTCTTGTTCAACAGTTAGCCAATGGTACAGAGAAGGCTAAAACTGTTGCTGCCCGCGAGATAAGAGTACTTGCTAAAACTGGAAGGGAAAATCGGGTTTGTATTGCGGAGGCGGGTGCAATTCCATATTTGAAATCACTGCTTTTATCTCCAGATACTGTTGCACAAGAGAATTCTGTGACTGCATTGCTTAATCTGTCTATTTATGACAAGAATAAAAGCCAAATCATGGAAGTACAAGGATGTTTAGAATCGATAGCTGGAGTTTTAAGATTTGGACACACAATTGAGGCCCGGGAAAACGCTGCTGCCACATTGTTCAGTCTTTCAGCTGTTCATGACTACAAGAGAAGAATAGCAGAAGAAGACGGCATAGTAGAAGCCTTAGCTCAGCTGCTGAAGGAGGGTACGCCTCGAGGAAGAAAGGATGCTGTAACGGCTCTATTTAACCTATCTACGCATACAGAGAATTGTGTGAGAATGATTAATTCTGGAGCTGTAACGGCACTAGTTGGAGCATTAGAAGATGAAGGTGTCTCTGAAGAAGCAGCAGGCGCCTTGGCCCTGATTGTTCGTCAGCCAATTGGAGCTGAAGCGGTGGGGAACGAGGAAATCTCTGTGTTGGGTCTGATTGGAATGATGAGGTGCGGTACCCCTAGGGGGAAGGAGAATGCCGTGGCAGCGTTACTTGAATTATGCAGAAGCGGTGGAGCAGCTGCAAGAGAGAGTGTGTTGAAAGCACCGACTTTGATAAGTTTGCTTCAGCGTATACTATTTACGGGGACAAAACGAGCACGGAGAAAAGCAGCATCGCTTGCCAGGGTTTTCCACAGGTGTCAAAATGCCTCCTTGCATTACGGTGGACTGGGTGTAGGGTATGCATTTGCTGAGAACTCAGCTGCTGATAGGGATACAAGTTTTGCTGGTGATGTTGCGATGCCATTTTCCATTTCGGTGCCGGTATTATAGTGGTAATAAACACCCTTCAATTCTTTTACTTCCATATTGATTATGTTTTCATTCTTTTTCTTTTTAAGTTATAGAAATGTCATTCATTTAGATGGTAAAAATGATGGAGGAGGTATAGCATTTCGATAATTTGTATGTTCATCGAGAATTTTGTTCGGTTGGCTGATAGCCAGGCGTACCAAAGAAGTATAAAAAGTCTTCTGTTCTGTTTAATTCTTAATTCTATCTAATACTGATAGTGAACATGTTTCAGCAAGTACGTTATAAGAATGCACGTCATCTCTCCTTCTCCCGGCGACACGCGTCGATATTTCATTACTTCCCCTGCTCATTTGATAAAGGTGGAAAACATTATTTTCTTCTTTAAATTGAGTGCTTGAGGACCAAATTGTAGGCACTAGGCAGGGCATTATTATGCTGTAATGGAGTCCAACTTCCAAGCACTTGAAAGCAATTATGTCGATTTCCACTGTCTGGTCATTATGGCTTCGTCCATTGTTGTTGGCATATATGTTAAGCGACAAGCCACTGGGTCAATATTGAAAGCAATTTCTTTTGAAATATATGTGGTAGCGTAGTACTATTATTTGACCGTGGTTAATTAGGTGATCTAATGCACACAGGCGCCAAGACGGATGGTTCTTTATTTTTATTTATTTATTTATTATGGGGAAAAAATGGGCATCTTACATTTTCTTTTTTTATCTATTTTATTTTATTAAAATCTCGGGGTATAATTGCAAAATATAGGTTGTAAGACTCCGTTGGATTGGATTAGTTTGGTTTGACTCTAAATTTATATTAAGATAATGTTTGAATAGCATTTTGACTGGCATTTTTTCTACATTAACGTCGGCTCAGTTACATAGCCGCGTGGTTAAAAAAACATAAAAAATCATTACTAATTTCATGAAACTATTAGTGGGTTCTTGTGTTTCTTACACTATGAGGGTTTTGTAACGAGTACCTACATTGGCATCTTCAAATTTTTGTTTTGACTGATTGAGATATTTTGGCCAAGAATATCGTTAATAGTAGTTCTTTTTCTAAAACCAGCAGTTGGAATTAAATGGGACGGGACGTGTATTTGAGGGGTATATATTGATTTTTCTCTTTTTCTTTTTTTAATCACATTACATTATGAGGATATATTGATTTTTCTTTTTTTCTTTTTTTAATCACATTACATTATGAGGTTGACAACCAACAATTGGACTTGGAACATATTAATTTAATGGTTATAGTACTGGCTTCCGTAATTTCTAATGCAATCTAGTAATTTTCAAATCTTAAAATACATAATCAAATTTGACCCGTAATTATTTGATAATCTAAATTAGTCAAACACACACACACACACCCCCCCCCACCAAAACCAAACATATGATGGCTATACTCGAGTCCTGACAATAATGTTTGGCAAGGTTAAAAAGTTTAATTTCATATGCATTCACCCTTTTTTTTAATTAAAAAAAAAACCTGTTTTAACGTGGTTTTTACGCCTCCACCCAATGTATTCATACATTGTGGGTTAAGATGCCCCCTACCAGTTTTTTAATAGAAAAAGAAAACTAGAAAGGGACGTACAGTCAAAACCTCTCATTACAAGGGGCAAAAGCAAAGTCAAAACTTACACGAACATGTACATTCACAAATAATGTTTGAAAAAGTACAAGACGTCCTTTTAGAAAAAAAAGTATAAGACGTGAAAAAAATCGAAAGCAGGCATTTAGTTTAGGCATATTAGACCATCTCCAATGGTTTCCCCTATATTTGGAGGGAAACCTTTCCCCTAAATTTAGGGGAAATCATTGTTGCACTCTAATGGTTTCCCCTAAATTTAGGGAACCCATTTTTTTTGTTCAATAGAATATGAATAACATTTTTATTTAGTTAAAACCATACTTAATATTTAATAAAGTATATATATTAATTGAATAAGAATAGGAATAACGTTCCTATTTGAAATAAAATTTTACTTGTTCTAAGGTTTAAATTATAATAATGATATTTAATAAAAAATAAAAAATATATAATATTTGAATTACAAAAAATAAATTAATAGTATTAATAAAAAAGGCAAAAAATTTGAAACTCAAAATTAGAACAATTAAGTGTAAAAAATCAAAATTAATTCACGAATGACATTATCGTAATCACAGCAGTGTCAATTTTGTAAATAAACTATGGCAATTTTGTAATTAATTACGAGGGGTGGGGGTTGTGAGTAATGTCTCTATGTAGGAAGGTGGATAGTATCCAATTCACCTTCCCCATATTTGGAAGAGGGCACAGGGGATGATTGGAGTGAAACTATCCCATAAATTTGGGGGATCATTGGAGCCTTACACAGCAGTACATGATAAAAGCGTGATTAATATATATGTGATAAACCATAATGTTTAAAGTACAAGTACTAAACATAAGAGTACTGAAGTGCACTTATTAAATCTGATCAACTTTTAAGTAAACTGATATCTAGAGAATTCAATTATCCCATATCTTCTCCACTAGTCTGGTTATGACATGGCTTCTTATGGCACTATCTAGGACATGGAGGCGGGCTCTCCATGCTCAATAATTGACACCTACCACTAGAGAGTCAATTACTTTTTTATTAGTTCATTTAGAAATAGAGCCGGCACATTGTGTCATACATTCTCATCTGGTTGGTGCTAGGAAAATTTCAATCTTCCCTCTTCCTTTTTTCTAACACTAATATGTTAAAAAGAATGGAATGTTTTATAACCATATTTTTAGAGAAAAGAAAAGACAGACGAAACTTTCACCACTAGCCCTGGCTTGTTTCTCTCCTTTTCCTTTATTTTCTTTTCACTTCTTTTTCTTTTTTCCTTTTTCTTTTTCTGGTTTCAATTTTTTTATGTTTTAATTGAAAATATGTTGAAATTGGTGTTCAAGATCTAATTAGTTAGATAAAATTTAACAGAGTTAACTTAATTAATTGGGTTAGTTCTGAATCCGTTCTTACCGTTCTTGCTAAGTATCCATATATGCTCTTGACATATGAGTACCGTTGAGGCTAAACAATTAAATAGCTATGGTGGCAAGTGTTCTACTAGCACTCAAATTAGAATTTGGAATTCATTCATCAAAAGGTACTTTTCTATCCAAAATTCTCTCAGGTTTCTAAAAATTGAATTATTTTATTTCCGTTGTGCTTGTATGTTGTTCAATTCCTAACAAAATAAATGTATTTGAAATTAAAAATACAGAAATAAGAGAAATAAATGGATGAGTACATTAATATTCATAATTTGAAACTAGTGCCGCGATTTTCCCGGGAAATAATGTAGGAGATAGCCAACCTTTTCTGGTTTGTAATGGGAAAATTGGTCTTCGGACTTTACATAGACGAATAAAGTTAAAACTTGGTCCCCTCGACTCAAAACACCCATTCTATAAAAGCAATATTCATACTAGAAAGCAAGTAAAGTTGGTCACAAGATCTAAGGCTGGCGGGCCATTCTTTTGAATCCAAAATATTATCCCCCCTCTGAATGTTTGCTTATAAGTTATGATCCTCTCCCCATACCTAAAAATATCATAATCTTGAACCAGAATTCATACAGCCTTTTTGAAAATGAAGTGGGGGAGAAAGAAATCTTCATGGCCAGCGGTTCATTGTCAGTCGTTAATTGCTCGTGTTTTTCGGGCTTCTTGGCTAATTAAGTTCAAGCAAAATGGTGACAGTTTTGAGCATAATTCGGCAGATAAGAAGCAGAGAAGTAAATTGAATCCCCCGTCTCCACGATCTCTTGAATGCGCCAGTTGGACGGAAGGCAGGTTCCGCAATATGGATACTGATGTTTATTGGAAGCTTTTGTTCGGGGAAGAAGGAAGTGGGATCAATTCGGTTCGATATCTCTCAGATGACGAGCTTGGATATCCAACGAAAACGACAAGAGAAGATGATCAGCAGTTCAATGACATGTCGCTGGACTTGAAAAAAATGCAGTATGAGATGAGAAATATGTGGGAAAGTCATGCGTCGAGGGACAAACGAGGAAATGGTAAAGCTAGAAAAGATCTCAAGTCGAGGATTTTGGAAGAGAAAGAAGCGGAAAACAAAAGAGCGCCACCTGAGGAGCAGAAAATCTCCAAGATAGTAGAAAAGGATATATTTGAAATTGAGGACTTCTGTCCAAACTCCACTCCAAGTAAAATTGAAGAACAAGAAGAATCGAGTAAGGAGAAGATTAATGATATTGCCCAAAATTCCGTGCCGCGTAGGAAGTCTGCTTACATAAGAGGGGATTCTCCTACAAAGAAGAACAGCACCTTCAAAGTGTATTCTCCTACAAAAGAAAGCAAAATCAGAGCACTTGAAGACACCAAGAAAGCAAGATCGAAACCGAGAAAGAAGACAAGGGAGAAAGCAGCTGAAAGTAGTAGTATATTTGACAATTTTGCTGTGGTTAAATATTCCTTTGCACCAGAACAGGACTTCAGGGATTCAATGGTTGAGATGATCAGAGAAAAAGGCATTAGACGGCCAGATGAGCTCGAAGAGCTCTTGGCCTGTTACCTGACATTGAACTCTGATGAATATCATGATCTCATCATCCAGGTGTTCCAGCAGGTTTGGTTATTTGAGGTGAAGCAAGAGTTTATTGATCTTGAAATGGGAAATGATAACCTCATTTGAATCAACGGATATTTAGCCACTTATTGTAATAATCTGAACATACCAACATTGTCTATTACAGGAATAGTAAATCTCACAAATTGTCACATGAATTTATTATTTGTTTGAAACTATAAGGTGTCTTTAATTTGGATTTTAATTGATTATGTCAAATTTTATGGATACTCCAAAGTGGAGGGCTAACAGGTGCTCTCTCTTCAGGCCAATTGTCCTGGTTATTTATATTGTAGCCCATGTTATTGTTCTATTCAAAAAAAAAAAAAAAAATCTATGAAGTCATTTGTGCATGAAGACTTTTTTTTCTTGTTATTATATTTTCTGTGTATTCTATGTAATGCAGGTGAATTTTAATAAGTTTAATAGTAAAAAATTATTTGACTTTGCCAAAATGGAAGATTACAGTCCCCTTCTGTAGTGATTTTAAAC
The DNA here is from genome assembly GCA_963692815.1 of Nyctanthes arbor-tristis. NCBI lineage: Eukaryota > Viridiplantae > Streptophyta > Magnoliopsida > Lamiales > Oleaceae > Nyctanthes > Nyctanthes arbor-tristis. The sequence goes on from CAVNYN010269517.1 coordinate 13,647, forward strand.
TTTAGGGGCCATTTGCATCAATAAGCTTTATTTTACTGGATTTAAGGAGGCTCTATCAAATTCAATAAAACATAGTCGAACGGTCAACTAACAGAAACACGCATAAATTGACCAAAAATGGACAGAAAAAGCTTTCTTGCAGCAACATAAATAGCAGTAGTATTATTTCTGTCTTGCGATGAAATAAAAGGATGGGGAATTTTTCGTAATGGTATTAAAATTGAGGGACTTCTATGTAAATAAGCCATTTTTAAAGAATCTCCCTCGCAATTTTGTTTCTTTTTTATTTATTTATTACTTTAATTTAAGTTGCGTATTTTTTAAACTAGAAATAGAAATAGATGAGCTCGACTAACTTGGCTCACAGCACACTTGTGAGTCACCCTCAATCCTCTTGTTCACAGAATATGTTGTATGTGGTTTGACTTTAATGATATTTTAGTTTAGATGATAGATGACAAGAACGAGATTTTAAATATGAATATTTTTATGTAACTCTGGCTAGATACTTGTTGGTCACTAGGTGGACCACAAAGATAATAATAGTAAATACGTAAAATATCAAATAATTAAGGATCAATTTAGCAACAGTTTATAAATAGCTTTATTTATAAATGACATGTAATGACTACACTTTCACACACACTTATTGACTACTATAGTTCACACCTCAAAAATCAATCACATTAGATCACAATTTTTTTTACCATTGGGCAAAATTTAACCAAATAAATTTATACCAAAGCTCAACAAATAAATATCAATTGAATTGACTTCAAATGATTGCCAAACAGTGTGTCACCACTGGTCCCACATTCGGCAGCATGTCATGTCATGGTGTTCCCCGCGATTAGCGGCATCATTTTGGCAGAATAGAAGCTAAACAAGTAAATAATAGACCACCGTTAAAAAAAAAAAAAAAGAAGGGAGAAAAGGTACATCCTTGTTGAGGTGTAGATAGTGTGATGTTGTGCTTGTAGTGTTCTATATTTTAGTCTTAAATCTCACATTATTTGCATAATGTGTGTGAGTGTCTGACATATATACCATTCTGTATTTAATAAAATTATAATGATTTTATTAGATGAAGTGTGGTGTCTCTGTATTGTGTGTGTGCGCGTTGTTTTTCTGTCAAAAAAGTAAATAATAGACCAATGTGGCTCGGGCTCGGGTTAGCGGGCTTAAATCCCAAATCTGGACCCAATTTCCGTATTGAATTGAGTTGTGCTATGAGAACATAAAGTGATACAAAAACTTAAATAAAACTAACACATGACAACATCTTATTTTCAACAAATCACATCACTTTTATATCAAGCTCAATTACATGAGCTTGTGATTTTTGTCAACATCTTTGTCTCCATTTTGGTCCATTTATAATTATTCATTGAATTTGGTTCAATTATCCAGTGTGCCGCGCACGTGAAGTTTTTGTTGAATTTCAGATATGGACGCTTTAGGACCCACCTCACTTATCCAATTCCAAACCCGTTAAAAGTGTGTAACGCTTGCACAATACTTTTCTTGCTACCTAACTTGCTGGCATGGTTAATTTCATTCTCGATCAATCGAAGTATCGTACATTTTTTTATGAAACAAATCGAAATATTGTAGTACCTTTAATTTGTGTCAATCAACTAGTTTACTCTATTATTTTTGTTACATCTATTTCTAGCGTAATTAACATTACTATCGTGGGCGTCATAGGTGTTATTTTTATCAGTTCACTAGAGTTGATTTCGAGCTTGTTTAATTCTCATTATTTGTCTAATTTTGAGGAAATTATAACGAGGCGAGAGGTAAAATGTGTATTGAAAATATAAAAAAATTTGAAATATATTATTATAATTGAGTATTTATTAAATCAGTGGTAAGTAAAATTATAATTGAGGAGAATAATAATGATCAAACAATCAAGCTTTACTGAAGTACTTTGACTCATCTGTCAATTATGCCATTATTCTTTAAAATTGATTTCAAAAGGGCAATCAACTAAAAGAATTTACATGCCACCCCCTCGTATCTCTAACTGTTATAACAATTTTATATTTAATTTTTTTTTTACTTTTAGAGTCCTTAACTTTTTAAAAATGTTTAAAAAAGATATGTATGAATAGAATCCATTCACTGACCGTTAAAGGAAAAGAGATCAATTTTTTTTACCCCACATATGGCCCAAAAAAAAAACAACAAGAGTTTTTTTTTAAAGGTAAAAATAATAAAAATATTCTTATTCCTTCTTTCCACGTCTTGATCGAGGTTAATACTTCCACTGACCCAAATCAAGATATAGACAGTGAGAATAAAAGATTCATTTCTTTTGGATTTGAATTTTTGAGTAACTCTTTATTGGGTGGCCAGTGATTCCAATGGATTCTCAAAACTGGCCATTCATATGGTGTACAATTTGATGTCATTTTGTTGTTTTCATTTTTTATTTAATGTGACAGGTAAAAAGGTTATTTTATTTCTTTTAACCGTAAAAAGTGCACGCATTTACTCTATAAGGATCTTTTATGAGAATTTTTGAAAAGCAATGAACTTTAGAGGTTGAAAAAAAATAAGATTAAAAATGAAATTGTTACATTTTGGAAATATAACCTTTTGCGAAAGGGTTAGTTTCACAAATGGTCTCCAACATTTACACTTTACATCAATTGAGTCTAAAACTTTTTTTTCAACACTTTAGGTCCTCAACCTTTCATAAATTAACGCATAAGGTCCTTTTTGAAATTTTTGCCCTTACTTTTTAAATAAAAACAAAAAATTCTAAAAAAATGGTAAAAATAGTAAAAATAAAAAGGAAAATAAAATTTTCCTCACCTACCTAGCTAACTACTCATTTTACCACTATCCATAACCTACAGTAATTTTCTTTTTGGGGAAATCTTTATTTTTTCCTACAATTTCTGAAGCAGTAAGATCTTATCCTACTTAAATAGCAAAATTCGATGGTTATTTCTACTAACAAAAGAAGAGACATATAATTTTACAGCTTGTTCGTTGTTTGAAATTATAAGGAAAAAAATGGATTTAGCAACAAAAAAGGAAAATGAAAAAAGACAAATGGTGAAGTTATTTGTTGGGTAATTTACAGTTACCGTCCCCAACTTTTTGACTTTTTACAGATTATGTCCCTAACATTTAATTCTACTCTTGGGGGTCCCCAACATTTCCCAAAATCCTCCCCCAGGCCCCTATGGACGGAAACCATCCACTTTAAACGTTAGTCAACCTGTTAACCAAGGGCAATTCCGGTAACATACAAAAAATAAATATTTTAATTTAAAAATGAAAATAAATTAAAAAAAAGATGTCAGGGGACCATTCCACCCCTGCTGCTATTTCTTGGCTGTTGGAAATGGTAGGAGATTTTTTTAGGGGGGGGCTTGCTTGCTATTGGAATGCAGCAAGCAAAAAAGGGGGACTCCCTCCCAATTTGCTGCCAGAAAGGGCTGCCGGATATGACAGCAGATGAGGGGGAGACCAAAGGGTTGCCGGATATGGCGCCAAAATTGGTGCCATTTTTGGCAGCCAGAGGGCTGTCAGATATGGCAGCAGGGGTAGGGGGGATCCCCTACATCTTTTTTTAAATTTATTTTTATTTTTTAAATTAAAATATTCATTTTTTGTATGTTACGTGAATTGCCCTTGGTCAACGGGTTGACTAGCACCTAAAATAGATGGTTTCCGTTCATACGGACTTGGGGGAGGATTTTGGGAAAGGTTGGGGGGACCCCTAAGAGTAGAATTAAAGGTTAGGGACGTAATCTGTTAAAAATTAAAAGGTTGGAGATGGTAGCTGTAAATTAGCCTTATTTTTTTGTTTTTTTTTTTTTGGTCATGTTAGAGATAGAGTTAAAATGTGTAGCTCGTTAGGTAGGATGTTAAATTTACTTTTCCTTTGTATTTTTTAAATTTTTACTATTTTTTTACGTAAAAAGTAAGGAAAAAATGTCATAAAGGATCTTATAAGTAAATTTATGAAAAGTTGGGGATCCACAACATTGAAAAAAGTTAGAAACTTAGTTGATAGAAAGTGCAAAGGTTGGGGACCTTTTGTGAGATTAACCCTTAGCGAAATTTACAAAAGAAAGAAAAAGGAAAATAAAAAGAATAAATTCCTGTCCTCCGCCTATAAAAAGCCTAAACACGTGCAGTACCCGGATTTCCAGGACGAGGGACATTTCGTAATTTCCTCAAAGTTCAGTACCGAACAAATACTATTCCCTACTGTATATACTGATCTCTCACTTTCTTCTCTCTTCATTTATGTCCACTCTCCCTCTTCCAGTCACGGCAGAATTCCGGTCCAGTCAAACCGGTTGTTTTAACGCCAACCCGGTTCGACTTGTTTATTTCCACTCTCGCCGCTAGGGGGACTAACCCGCCGGAGTTTAGATGACGTTCGGGACCAGGCTTCCGACATGGAAGGAAAGGGAGAACAACAAGCGGAGAGAGCGGCGGCGTAGGGCGATCGCCGCTAAGATCTTCGCCGGTCTCAGGATGTACGGCAACTACAAGCTTCCCAAGCACTGCGACAACAACGAGGTCCTCAAAGCTCTCTGTAATGAAGCTGGTTGGATGGTTGAAGAAGACGGGACCACTTATAGAAAGGTACTTGTACATGTATTACTGTGAATTATCTGAGAGTTATTGTAGATTAGCAAGCATTGTTGAGGAGGGGAATCTTACGCTGGTTGTGTAGATCTTTGGTTGCCCGAAAAGTCTGAATTGGTAGGTCTGAATGGATTTTAGGAACTTTTGACCTTTGGCTAGTCGAAAAGTCTAAAATGCGCTGAAAGTGTCAGTGTCACGATAACAGGAACTCTTTTCCTGTGTGGAATAGTCCTCAGAGTCGGAATTCGCTGGGTGATTTGTGAGAGCTGGATACTAAAGTGCGCTGTACGCATCTGGCGCATAATAGATATAGGAGGAACCGAAACCTTTTTGGGGGAGAAAAATATTTAGGGCTGTTTGATTTGATTAGTTGTCAACTGCTGCGTCTTTCTGTCTTAACGCATGTGAGGCGGGTTGTACCATTGAATGGTGCAGATTTATCAGGATTCAGCGAATGTACTGCCTTCTACGCTAGTCCATTTCTGGATGCGATTTTTCACGAATCTGGAAAGATTCCAATTCTTTCTGTTAGCAGTCTGTTTTTTTTTTAATTTTCCTTTTATTTTTTTCAATAAAAGACACACACGACACTCCCTGGCCGTGTAGTTCCAAGTATCAGTCGGTTTATACCAGACAGGCCTCTGAATGCTGATCAGGTCGTCCGGAGATGGTTAGACAGATATTTACCTGCCTTTTGTTTTCTAGATCGGAAGAGCTCACATTAGTTGATGAAGATCCGTGCAAAAATGAAATTTATTTACTCTTGGTCCCTTTTTAGGCAAACAATAATTGGGCATTACAACTATTATTGTGATTATGGCTGCTTACTCTTGTGATTAGGTAAAAATTTTACAGTGGTTTTAATTTACCACATAATCAGTTTCACGGCAGCTAACTCATGTGATTATGCATTCATTCATGATCATTTCAAATGCTGTGATTTAAGAGATCAACAATTGGTGAGGCTTCATATATCTTTCTCAAGGTTGTGTCAGGTTAATAGCAACCATTGGGTTTATTGTTGGAAAATCCAGAAATAAGTACTGAGGGGCTTCGTGACAGGAGGCTTAAACCTTGAAGTGCATTGAGGCGTAAGCCTCAACATAGCCAACAAAAGTTATTATGGCGCTAAAATAGATCAATAAACTAGTTATAAAAGCTTAAACTAAAAAAAGGTCATTGAAGTGGAAAACAAAAACTAAAGGGATATTTTCCCCCTTAAAGATTTATTTATTTAATTATTATTATTATTTTTTTTTTGGCCCCTCTGAAGGAACTTAAAGGAGCTTGCTAAAGCTCCATTTAGAAATTTAAAAGGAATAAGAGGGACGGAAGCAGAATTAAAAAGTGCATAAATAAAAGAAAAATAAATATATAAAAAGTAGCCTTGAAATTGTTTGGAATGTTGCAACCTTGGAAACTTATTGGATAAGTCCAGAATGGAATGGGTTAGGTAGAGTACAAGCATAATGTATTGTACATTGTGGCATTTTGCGTTTAAGCTTTTCCATATTTTGATAAATGGATTAAGCTACTTCAACATAATAACACACTCAAGAAATGAAAATGCAGTGACGTGGATGATATTTGTTGCTTTAAAACTTAAAAGTGATTTGATGTGTAGAAAAATAGGATTTTTTCTTGTGTGTGTAGTGTGAAATTATGTGTCGATCATTGTGAAAATGGAGGGTGATTCCTTGTAAATTGATGAGCCTTAAGTGTATGTCACTCAAAGAAAAGAATAACATATATATGGGTTTCAAGAAAACATTGTAGCAATTAAGACTAACAACATTTAATAGATTGCTCGCCTCGCACGCCTTGAGGCATGTACCTTGAAGTATGTGCCTCATTAATCAAGTGGATGATTCAAAAGTTTTGAATTTGAGCCTCAGAGCACAAGGTACGCTAAGACGCATTAGGTGGGCCTTGAGGCGGATTTAGCAGCTCCTTATCATACTGATTGGTGTTAATAGACAATGCAAGTAGGCAAATCAATTTTGCCTTCCTCTTCTTCCGGCTTATTACACCAAATGCTGGCAAGGGTAGACCAAGCTGAAAATGGTGACTCCCCCCCCCCCCCCAACCACCAAAAAAGTCACTTTACTAATAAATGGTAGTATCAGATTTATGGTTTTGCATGAGATACCTAAAACTACAAAAGCCTTCTCTGTTGATAACAGGAACAGTAGTGAAGCTAGCATACAATATGTTTCAATTCATTGTACACCATATTATCTGGGATCTTAAAGTAGGACGTTTAAAGGGAGAAGGTTCTGGCACTGTTTGTCAAATTCCAACCCACAGCTGCTCTCTATTGAG
>CAVNYN010269518.1:0-106602 GCA_963692815.1 Nyctanthes arbor-tristis
AATATATCCTTTACAATGGTCATTGCAAAAAACACTCTTTCTACACTGATATGTCAAAGTCAAAAGCTTGTAAACCAAAGGATATAGCCTATGTTTCTTTCCTCAACAACATTTTCTAATGAACAAGTTCCCTTTTAAAGAATATCTCCATAACCTAAGCCATGAACAATATATAATAAGAAATTAAAATTATTTCAAACAAACTCAAAAGCAAAAAAGCCTCAATTCCAAGTTGTATATTACTAAATAACTTCTTAAGTTGCTAAGTTTAGAGTAGTTACATATTCCACTATGGCATTAACCACAATATAATATAGACTTCTAGTAACCAATTGCTAACAAAAAGATAGGCAACACAATTTAGGGAGTAAATAGAATACCAAATTAATCTAATTCAATCATAAAACCCAAACTTCATTATAAATAAAGAATCTTGAATAAACCCTAAAATAATAAAAAAACACAAAAACACAATTTTAAGTGAAATAAAAACTCCAACTATTGTCAAATCAACAATAAACAAAGCAAAAATATACCAAAAGAAGTATAAAACTAACATTCTCATAGATATTTTGAAGAAGTACTTAAATCTTTGATAGTTTAAAATTTTAAAAGAGATTCAAAAAGTAAATAATAGACTATTTTGCTTACCTTCCCTTCACTGTTGTTCTTCCAGGTGCCGGTTCAAGACGCCAGAAAGTGCCTTGGATGTGTCAAACTCGAACTCGGAATTGTCGAAGGAAAAACTATAAATGAAATGGCAGCAACAGCAGAGACGTTCCATTTCAATGCATGTAATTGGGCTGGAGAGTTGTTTATTTGTTTTGGGCTTAAGTTTTATTTTCTTTCCTGGTTTAGAGATAACAAAAACCATTTTTTTTTTAAATTTAGGCCTGTCGGATTATAAAATTTTTTTACTAAGGCTAGTGCGGTTTGACCCAAGTTTAATTGGACTACTCAGGAGTTGAGTGCGGTCCATCGTCTTAAATGGGCTTCGCCCCTGACCATATATTAAAGTCTCCAATATCCACTATAAATAACAATAACAATTAACACTAATTGCTTAGTCTTTAAACCCCAAATTCCTACATTGACTAATAATTATCAAGTCATTCATTATTTACATTTATTTTCAACTTCACCAACTTCTCAATTACCATGATAATATTCCATAATCACAATATCAACTTGTATATAAGGATATAATAACTTCAAGAGCCTTAAATTTCATAACCGAATAATGATTGACGCCTCTAAAACATGTATTAAGTAGAATTACAACCTTACATTACATATTCACAAAAACTCCATAAACTCTTAAACATAATTTCCATCTTAAAACTTACAAAACTAAAGCTTAAAATAAGTAGTACTTGTGTTTGATTCTTATACCCTCCTCCTTCCGAAGGTTCTTTAAACTTATTACTATTATTATTTTATTTTTTTCCTACTAAATCTCTCCTTAAACATATTGCTAACCACAATTTACGTCCACTTTTAATCCCACCTTTATTAGAAACTCCAAAAACTTCATTTAACTAACTACTACAATCAAATAATACTTGATTAATAAATTTTCAGCTTTAATCTTCCTTCTTAAATTATGATTTCATATACTAACTCCACATGATTCTATACTAGACCTTGTATGATTCCAATTTTATGTATAAAAAGAATTTCACAAGAAAATTTCCTAAATCTTAAAATATCATCTTAAACTTATATAATTTAAAGATTAAGATCAAATAGCACTTACTTGGTTGAATTCTTGTGGTCCTCTTTTTCTTGGCCCAAGCGTCTTCAATTTTTTTTTGTCGTCGCAGGAATTCGGCAGAGTCTCACGGCTGCTTCTTTGCTTTCCCTCTCTTTTCTTTCCTTATTTATATTTCTTGTCCTTGTATATTATATATAATATTATATATAGGAGCAGATGATCCAATTCCCACAAGAAGCTTCTGGACCCAACTTGATTTCTTTGCCTATCTCATGCTTTTTTTTCACATTAACACTTTAATCCTTAATTTTATGCGCGTATTTAATTGGTTCCTCATATTTCACTCTATCACATGGAACGAAATGTCATGAAAATTGGGATCTCACCAAGGGCCTACAATTGTTAAAAAATAAAGTACAATCCTACACGAAAGAGCCAATCTCAAGAGATGCCAAGTGGATTAAATGAACCACACCATCCACGTGCAAATAAGTATCATATATTGACATCAATGAAGTAATATAACTTATAATTCAGCTGAATTTTCGTCATCTCTATCAAATTTCCCTTCTATATGTATAGGTGAGACAAAAAAAGGGTACAAGGTACGTAGGGACATGAATGGTGATGAAAATTTTTCAATCGGGCAGCGATGGAGATTGCATCCCAGCCCGGCTAGGATATTAATCAAGCCTTGTATGAAGGCTAATTATTCAAAAAGATAACGTTGAACAAACCTATGAAGAACATTTTGATTATTTGGATATTAATAGTTAAAATGCAATATTAATAATAAATAAAAGAAATGGTACAAATTAAAAGGAAAATTAATCTTAAATATTTCAACAACATTAACGGCATTTTCTTAAACATTGCAAAAATAAGAGTTAAACTATTTTTGGGAGACAGAGGGAGTACTAAACCATAACCTTAATTAATTCCCATAGCCACTGTGAAATTCAGTTCAATTCTGTTCAAATCACTTCATAATGAATGTTGCAAAAAGTAACTAATTAAAATTCAAATCAGAAACTCTAAAAATGTTTTCCCGTCATATGTCTAGTGGGATTATTCCGTTGGACACACAGATAACGGGAGATCATTAGACAACCCACATGTGTGTTGTTCTACTGTAAGATAACTCATATGTAAGTTATCTAATAATTTCACATCATGTACCACCAGACATATGGCATGAGATCGGGATTATTGGGTACGCTCTTTTAAACCAAATAAAAATATAGTGCTTATATCTATCAATAAATTAAATGGCCTCAATAAGTTAATCTTATAGTAACTCAGCGTCTCAGCCTAATTGAAATAATGTAGACTGGTATATTTCTTCCTTATACATTATACTACTGAACAATTTTATTGTATATTAATTTTATTTTCACAGTGCAAAACAACCTCAAAGCTGAAACAATCAATGAAGAAATCAAACGAACATGGTTTGACGCAAAATTGCAAATGCAGAAATGCTCCACAAAAACACTTCAAAGAATTTGTAAAATCATCAATATTAACAAACAACCAAATTAAACTATATATGAAATAAATCAACTTAAAATCACCAAAGAAGGGGAAAAAAAAAGGAAATATTTCTTCCACAGGAGAGACTCCCAATAAGGTCGATATTTAGAATTTAGAAGAAAGGCCAGCAACGTTTCTGCAAAACAAGAAAGAAGAGATTTTTAAAGCTGAATTCAAGTTACTGAAGATATGTGCAATACACATCTCAAAATAAGCAACAGGAAACGAACCTTTTGCTTCTTATTGAATTGATGCTTAGGTTTGCTGTGAGATGGATGTTTCGGCGTGCCAGGGATGTTCCCTGGCCCCACATTCCTTCCTTTCCGAGCTTTGTCGAACATCTCGGTGAAGTTTTCGGCTGATTGAGGATCATTGTCGCTCCATCCGCCGAATTTTGGGATAGCTGAACTTCTATCGGGCTGCATGCATGGCAAAGAAAATCTGAGACCGGCATGTCACTTATTCATGTCAACAAAAGATTCAGACGTGTGCTCTTCCGATCTGAAAAAACATTTGTGTTGGGAATTACCGAAAGAAATTTCCATCTTTTTGAAAGTATGCAACTATGTTAAAAAGAAAAGTAATGGATGATGATGATAATGATGATGATGATTATTATTATTGTTATTAAATGAATGGATGATTGAATCTAGTTATCTACAAAATCAGATGTATAACTTTATGAAGAAATCAATTGAACTTACGGTTCCATCAGCCGACCTAAGTCTGGGATCTTCCTGCGGAACCATGACTACCATCGTACGAGTTCTTTACTTCCCAAGCAGGAATTCCATTGCCTTTGGCCGAAACTCTGGCCTGATAATGCTGATGAAGTTTTTCGATGCTATAATCCGACCCTGCATTTTGCCTTGCAGGGCCATTAGACCTCCCTTCTAGTCCTCCATAATTGCGATGAGTTGATTCATTAGAAGATTTTTGGACCATGTTTTCAATTCGAGATGTAGAACTACTCTGTTTTCGAAAATCAACATCTTCTCTGCTCACTTTATGATCAGGCGCCGGCCCTATCGCTCCTCTCCCAACTGGTTCCTCTGGTTTGGTTCTTGTGGGCTTGGTCAGAGCAGCAGCCGGTGGTGAAGGACTAGTCTTGGAGAACATATCGGGATTCTCTTGCGGATCGTTTGGATTTATCATCTTCCCTGTACCTCTGTTTTTCCTTGCATTGCTGAAGACTACAGTGTAGGGGACACTCTCTTCATTTTCCCAGTTACCAAATTTTGGGACATTTGGGCGCTGTTTGACAATATGGAAGGAACTTGATTAATGGAAATCGAGAAAGTATCACATCTTCGTCCTCAAAACACAACATATACATACTAGCATTATGAATTATCTTGTTCAATCACTTCCATGTGAGATATCAAATATTTAAAACCAATTATAATTAGTCGTCTAATATTATGAACCCATGCATATTTTTACTCATAAGGTTAGAGGGTGTGTTGGGTTACCAGTTCACTTATACATTCCTATTTGCTATTTATTTTGACTTTTTCTAAAAATAGTCCAATAAAACGATGTCATATGATATTTTGCGCATGTATTGGTTATAAACGGTCGCAAAACACATTGCAGGATAGCTGGTCTAAAACAGTAATTACAAAAAAAACTAGATTAAAAGGGAAAATCTAAGTAACGAATAACAATTTTATGACTTTGTGTATCTTATTAATTAATTAAGATGATTAATCATTTTGACCTATGTTTAACTGTGCTTAAGCACCAAAAAGGGCTGTTCAAGAACCCCACAAAATTTCACTTGTTCAACTTTGGACTTTCAGATTAGTCGACTACTAGTTAAATTGAAACAGAACTACACGTATTTGAGTATAATATAATGACGATAAATGAAGATATAACCTCAAGTTTAAACTTTTGACGAGACGGTTAATTTAGCATCAGAGCTAGGCAAAAGACATGGATTCATCAAACCAAGTCCAACAATGAATACCTACCTATAACTAAAAACTGAATTGATATATAATCGTGAAGAGCAGTATTCCAAACCATGTCTGATATCTTATAGTTTTTTAGACTCGAGTGACATGTACGACCAAGATTGTGTTACTAAATATACCACTACCATATCTTATATATAACTTTGGGATTTAATAATAACTTATAAAAGCAAAAATTAAACCAAATAAGAGGCAATTGTATGAGATAATTGAAGATAGAAAACTTACAGCCATTTTTTCTTCAGCAGCAAAATATGGTTTCAAATATCCCGAAATATCAGCCAAAGAATTCTTGAAAATCTTGAGAAAACTTGCAAAGTCTTTAGATTAAACCAGTGAAAAGAAGGGACTCTAAAGTGGGAAAAGTGAAGAAAAATGGATGTAAATAACAGAGAAATAAGAAGAAGAGGAAGACCAGCTCCAACCGTTCCCGTTGACTATTATACATCTTCCCGCACATTTTACCCGGACCAAGTCTTCATTTCTCTCCTTTGACATAGTAAAAATAGGAAAGAGACAAATTTCTTGGAAAAACGGTTCTGTCACGAAAAAAGTCCACGACGTGATAAAGCGCTGAAGTGAGATTTCAAAATTTTTAAATTCTAAGGAAGGTCAATCGATAAGTAGAAAATTATAACCCACAGACGTGGAGTGGCAAAATTAGCTTATACGAGATGTAAGCTAACTTTTCATGACATTGTTTCCAAAAAAATTAATACTGCTAGTGATAATAATTTTGAAAAAGTAATTTTCAAGAAAAATCCTAAGTTAGAGAATTAGCTAACATTTTGGAGAATTAGCTAACATTTAAAGGGTCAGACGTGTTGTTGAACTTAAAGTTGTTAAATTTTAGGATTGAAAACATTAATTTTCAATCAAAACTTACTTCACGTACAAGTAAACTTTCATCCTTTAGGGGTAAATTCATAGTTGTCATATACAGATTAAAATAAAGACATAGAGAATGACATTAATTTGTATCTTATATGATTTACAAATAAATAAGTCTGACTCCTTCAGAAAAAAAGAAAAAAGGTTATCAATATAATAAAACTATAATGGCATGCTACGTGAAAAATAAATAATAAATTTGTTTAAAAATAAATAAATTAAGAAGTATTCTTGATCTCCAAAATTTATAATTTTGTGCACGTACTTTTAAAAAAATAATATTTAAATTCCCAGTTGTGTCTTTGTATTGAAAGAAAAACTGGACAAGAGCGTATTATTTTTCTTTGAGAATCGTGCAAGCAACCTCTCTCAACTTTGCAATTCAAAATAATTCTTTTATGTAGTTTTCATTGTACTTGGTAAAATAGTTGTTTATAAATTAGTTTACAAACAACTATGTGACATTATTTTATTAATTGTTTTATGAAAAAGTCAGAAACTGCGACTTGACTTTTACTTTTGACTTTTTGAAAAAAAGTAAAACTAATGAAATGATACTGGATGGTCGATTATAATCAAAATTGATTATAAACAACTTAGCCAAACACTTTCTTTGTTTTAGGTAAATTTCACAAGAGGTCTCCAACTTTTATACTTAGAATCACCTGAATCCATAATATTTTTTTAGAGCGCTGTGTCCTAAACCTTTCATATACACAAAATGTCCTTCTTGACAGAATCATCCAAAATTCTGTTAAGTCATTAGTCAAATTACCTCAATATCCTTACCCCTTAAATTTTAAAAAAACAAAAGAAATTTAAAATTTTTAAAAATATATAAAAATAAAAAATAAATATAAAAAAAGGAAACAGAAAAGCCAAGTTACTAGAAATGACAATGAGATCAAGCTGCCGTAAATAGCAGTGATGTGGGGGGGCCTCTCCAATTTTTAGCTGCCTGAAATGGCACATTTCAGGCAGCTGAAAGGGATCTGTCGGAAACGACAGAAAAAGTGAGGGAAACTCCCCCTTCACTACCGAAAATGGCAGCCAGTGAAGGGGGAGTCTCCCCCCTTTTTCTGCCGTTTTTGGCAGACGAAAGGGGGGAGTCGGAAATTACAGAAAAAATGGGGGAAAGACCCCACCTCACTGCCATTTTCGGCAGCCGGAAATGGCAGTGAGGGAGGGCCTCCCACTTTTAGTTTCCTTTTTTTTTTATTTTTTTATTTTAATGTATTTTTTAACTTTTTAAATTCCTTTTGTTTTTTTTTTTAAATTTAAGGGGTAAAGGTATTAAGGTAACTTAGCAAATGACTTAACGGAATTTTAAATGAATTCGGTCGAGAGAGACATTTTGTACATATTTATAAAAGGTTGAGGATCTAGGACGCTAAAAAAAAGTTAGGTACCCAGACGATTCTAAATGTAAAGGTTGAAGACCTTTTGTGAAATTTACCCTTTTGGTTTTGTATGTAGCAACCTAGTGGGCAACTATGAATTCATTTATTATTTATAAACCCATATAATTTTTTTTTATATTTGATAATAATGCGTTTTCAAAAATATAAAACCAAACATCTTTTCAATAGTTTTTGAAATTGAAAACTAAAAACAACTTGTGTAGATGACAAAGGAAAATATATGCTAATATATAGCTCAAATATATATTCTAACACCAATAAAGAAAGGAGAGATTATACCAATCATAATGCATTTGATCATTTTATCGAACTCAAAATTTCTGCTAACCATGAATGTGAAAATAATCAGAATACCACCCCAAGCTAATTAATAAAACCAAACTGTTTATGCTGACCAATTACGTACCTCTCCACTATCTTACGTCCTCTATTTTCATTGTTTTGTAAGTTGTCTAGTTTCATTATGGAGTTAGAAATAGTCCGTAGGTCATTGCTCACCATGAATATAATCCCATGATATGAACTGTTTGTATCAATGTGTTATAATCTGATGCTTGATTTTAATTTAACTCTGATTCAAATTGAATTTGAATCAAAAAGAAATTTGGATTGGTTGTGACTAAGATCACTTGAAGCTTGTGTGCTTAGAGAGAATTCTAAGCTATCAGCTTTTTAGTGTAATATGAAAAGGGAAAAATTGAATTAATGAGTAATTGGGAGGGGGCATTTATAGAGATAGGTTTCTATGTTGGCGGGAACCATTTTATTTATCCTAATCACTCGCCTATCATTTACTTTGTAATCGTCATACTCACCTAAAAGCGGTTCCATTTGTTATCTTTCTTTATGTTGTTGTTTTTTAGGATTTCTCCCGTAGCACATTAGAAATTTCTTCTGCCCATGACTGTCCAAAGTTCTGTAATTGCAAATGTAAATCCCATAAGATGATTGTCCATTGGCCTGCGGATGTGCAACGGAGGTCTTTCTTAACTCAGTCCCACAACTATCTCAAAAAACTTAGCGAAGTAGTCAAACTGTCTTCCATTACCTGACACAATTACTCTAGGTATCCCAAATCAACATATAACATTTTTCCATATGAAGCTTTGCGATTTCTACTCTGTAATCGTGGCCAAGGGTTCTATCTCTACCCACTTAGTGAAATAATCAATCGCCAAAATTAAAAACTTCCACTGCCTAGATGTCTCTAGAACGGGTCGTAGAATATCTACCATTATTGATAAAAAGGATAGATTCCCATGATGGGTGTCTACACAAGCCCAGATATCCGAATCATATGCGCGTTTCACTGGCACAAACTACATCACTTTACAAGTGCCTTGGCTTGTTCCTTCATCCCCATCCAAAGGTACTCTTGACGTAATGCCTTATACGCCAGGGCATTTCCTCCAAGGTGATTTCTGCATACTCCAGTATGAATTTCTTGTAAATTGTCATCTGTTTTTTTCTCGCAAAACACACCTTAAATAAGGCATGGTGACTCCCATCTTGTACAGGTCATCATTAATTATCGTGAAACTAGTTGCTCGCGCTAGTAATCGCCTAGCTTATATTACATCCGTTGGTACCTTTCCGTCCAATAAGTACACCTTTATATCCCTCATCCACGGATTATTATCGTCTTTTATGACCCCCTTTATTTCTAGCATTCTTACCAGAGACGATTCATCTACCACGCTTATTATGGGCTTACGCTTTCCTCTTTGGTACCTTCTGTATCTTCCAAGACTGAAAACCACCAAACAATTCTCTTACCTTCACATAGTAAGCCATCATCCTTTCGTGCACTTCAAACTCATTCTGCATTTGATGCACAACGAGTTGAGAAACACTAAATGCATGTAAAGCCTTTACGCCTTTTTGTAATGATAACTGCAGTCCATATATCAGTGCCTCGTATTCGGCTTCATTGTTGGCTGCCAGAAAATCTATCCTCACAGCATATTCGGAATGATTTCCCTTTGGCTCTTCTAAAATGACACCTATTCTGGATCATTTCTTTCTAGATGATCTATCCACATGCATTGTCTATATGCAGTTTTCCTCTACAGTACCATGAGGTATTAATTCAACTATAAAATTTACCAAGGATTGTGCCTTAACTGTTCCTCTTGCTTTATTCTCGATATCATATTTTCCCAGCTTTACCGCCTACCTTATTATTTTTCCAGAGATTTCAGGGCAATTTAACATATACTTTAAAGGAGAATTGGTTCGAACCTCGACAGAATGCGCCTGGAAGTAGGGCTTGGGCCTTTGAGCCATAAAGACGATTCCCAGAACCACTTACTTTATCAAAGTATACCTTTGCTCTACATCTTTTAAGATATGGCTGATATAGTACACCGGCCTTTCCGTGGTGCCATCCTAACACATTAAAACTAAACACACAATGACATTGGAAATCGCCAAATATAGCCTCAAGGTATCGCCTTTTTACAGTTGCGTCAGTATAGGCGGCTTCTACAAATCGCTCTTTAACTGGTCCAATGCCTCATTACACTCCGTGGTCCAATCAAATGAGTTAGCTTTCTGCAGCAACTTGAATAATGGATAACATTTGTTTGCCATTTGCGATAAAAACTAGTTTGACGCTGCCAGTGTCTTGCTAACCTTTGAATATAATGCAAACTTTTTGGAATCCCCAGTTTTCGAATGGCAGTTATTTTATCTGGATTCACTTCAATGCATCCCAAAGTGCCAAATGTGCATTTTTCTGGATTGAATTAAATTTTGTTCCTTTAAAATGTACCAAATACTTGTTTCAAGTCTTCCATATGAGTGGATTCTTGGTCATTATACACCTCCATGTCATCCATGTAAGCTTGTATTTTTTTTCCAATCATATTAGCGGCAACTTTGTTGACAATTCCCTAATATGTGGCCTTAGTATTTTTCAAACTGAAAGGCATAGCTATATAACAGAACGTTTCCATTTCGGTTATGAAGGTTGTTTTCCCTTCATCGCGTTCTGCCATCTTGATATGATGGTAACCAGAAAAAGCATCTAGAAGATTGAACCCTTTCTTTCCAGCAGTTGCGTAGATTAGCGTATCAATTTGGGGTAATGCGTATGAATCATTGGGACATGCTTTGTTGAGATCTCTGAAATCCACACACATTCGCCATTTCCTGTTCACTTTTTTAACCAAAACCAAATTAGCAATCCACTCTGGATACATAACCCCCTAATGAACCCAGCCTTCAACAGCTTGGCAACCTCTTCCTTGATTACTTGCGGTATTTCCGGGGCAAAATGCCACTCTTTCTGCTTAATAGGTTTTCGCGATGGGTCGATTTTAAGGAAATGCTAAGGAATCTCTCTATCTAGTCCCTCCAAATCATCTGTAGACCATGCAAATATATCTAAGTTATTTTTCAGAAAGTCAATAAGTTGTATCTTTTCTTCTGCAGAAAGCATCTTTTCAATCTTGAAAATTTTTCTAGCGGTTTACTTCAATCTCATCTATCTCACCAGCTGCTTAGAAGCGATCTTCGACCCTTTCTTCTGTCTGACTAATCGCATACACAGGCTTGATCCTCACACTCTCTATGTAGCATCTCTTGGTTAAAAGCTGGTCACCCCTTACCACCTCAACATCCCTGCTGGTAGGGAACTTCATCACATAATGTTGAGTGGATATAATTGCTCCAATAGCGTTAAGCAAGGGACGTCCATATATAGCATTGTAGGCCATTGGTGCTTTCACTATTATGAAAGAAGTGACTAATACGACTGTAAGTTGTAAGGCTTTTTCCTAACACGACTGTAAGTTCCACCGTCCCTTCTGGTTCTACTGTTGACCCACCAAATCCCTACAGTGGAGTGGTAATAGGCTTCAGCAATTGCTTTGACAGCTTTAAGCCTTTAAAGGCTTCCCAATTCATAACGTTTACGGCACTCCCTGTGTCTAGGACTCTCTTCACATCAAAGTTAGCAATATCTCCGATGATGACTAAAGCATAATCATAACGTAATGCCACCCCTTCCAAATTGCTATTGTAAAAAATGACGTATTGTGCAAATTTGGTAGCAGTGAAGATATTATTAATTGGCAGTGAATAGGGGTAGACATTGAAACTGGTAAACTGGCAAACTAAACTGGTTCAGATCGGTTCAATTTGATTTTTGGCCCTTGCGGTTCGGTCTACGGGTTGTAGGCGGCCGAATTAAATTGGCCCAGTTCGGTCTACTGGTTTGGCCATTCAAACCAGTTCAACCTAGTTTAAACCGAAGCAGACGTACCCGGTTCAGCTTAACTAGTTTAACCTAATTTTATTTTTTTATTTTTAATTTTTTCCTTGAAAGTTGAAACCGCGTTTATGTCAGTAAATGAATCACATTTACTTATACTTCAAAATTTTATCATAGTGCTATTTTCTTTGAGATCGACAAAAATCCAACGCAAAGTACGAAGAAACACATTGATACGAGGAAAAGTTATGATTTCAAATTTCAAAATACCACTCTAACCTTTTCTAATCCTTACAATTCAGATTCCAAGCACAGAAACACTTCAGATTTCAAATTTGAAACCATGAATTTCTCTATTGCTTCTTTGCTACTTCGTTGTACCGCTATCGCATCGCCGCTCTGTTGCTTCTCTGACACGGCTGCTACTGCTCCGATGAGGCTACTGCTACGTCTACTGTCTCTCTCTCTATCCTTCTTTCTCTCTCTAGCTTAATGCATTTGTGAGATTGAAACCCTAGCCCAAAATATTATAATAAAAATAAACCCAATAATGAGCTTAAAAAACTTGGGCCCAATTTTAAGTAAAAAAAAAATATATTAATAAGTCTTAACCTCTACCCAACCCAACCCGACCCAAACTGACCCATGTTGGGTCAGTTGAGTCTGGTTCACCGATCTATCATGCCGGTTTTGGTTCGCAGAATCAGGAACCGATCTATAGTCGGGTCAGTTCTGGGTGTGGCACTAACCCGGCCCGACCGACTCGATGCCCAGAGACTGGGATCAATTAGGAATTGGCCTTTCTACTGTTTGCCGAATCACTTTCTACAGCTATCCCTCCCGCGACATAGTTAATTCCCACCCATGACTACTGTTCTCCTCCTTTCGGCAAATTTCCCCTTCTATCGGTTTAGGAACTTCCCTTCTGTCACCAATCGGTAAACCTCTCACCTCAACTGATAGCAATCCTCTGTATAATGACTATGTCTCTTTGAATTTGGCAAAACTTGGCCTTATCGCGCTTTTCAGCCATAGACATAAGCTTTTGCTGCCAATGGAGTGTACCCAGAAGTAGACGCTGCATCACTGCCCAAGACTGTTTGATATAATCCCTCATTTTCGAAGCATCTACCGTCTATCCATTGCCTCTACATTTTCCATCACTAATCCGCGAGTGCGATATCTTTGCGACTGGTTTGAGTGATGTGTCAGTACAGTATGCGGTCTATGGAATCTGCTAGTGTGATGAGTTTGGGTGAAATCTGTTCTTGGCGTCCAGAACCCGTTGCCCGACTTGATCATCTTCCTCTACCTTACGTTTTCCTCAAAATAACTGACTTGTGTCAGATCGTGCCAAGGCAAACAAAACTTCTTCTTGGTCAATATGAGAACCTGCACTCCTTAACAATTCTATTGTAGACACCGGTGGCTTTTTAGAAATGCTGACGCGAAAGATCGGAAGAACAAACTAGTCAGTGGGGCTGAAACAACGCTGGACATCGGCAGATCTTTTATCCCCAGCATAGCATGATTAAACCGTGAGATATACTCCCTCAATGATTCACCCATTTCTTGTGCCACCTACATCAAGACTAGTACAATTTTCTTCTTTCGCGCACTGCTAGAAAAGCATATGGCGAATTGATTGGTTAACTCTGCAAAATTCTCTATGGATTTTGGTGGCAGCATATCGAACCATTCACGAGCATCCTTCTTTAGTGTTAGGGAAAATGCACGGCACGTTATGGCATCTGGCTATCATACAAATTCACTCGGTCCTGATGTGCACTCAGGTGATCTATAAGATCCGTGTTGCCATCATATTTCTCAGCTGGCTTACTAAACTTGGTTTGTGTATTGTTTCCCAAAAAAAATCCTCCCTCATTACCATGAAGCGCGATTACGCCTTGCGTTTCACCAACACCTCTTCAATTTTCTGCATCAACACCTCTTCAAAGAAGGGCTCTAACTGTTTAGTACCAAGAAAAACTCCTGTATGTGGAGCTACAGTAGCAAATTTAGGGAATAGAGCTTGCTGCGCAGGTGAGGAAGTTACCGATGGCCACTACGAAAGCATCGCCATCATTGTATTTAACTGTTGTTGCATTTGGTTGAATTTCTCCTGAAAATTCCTCTTCTGAGTCATGGTTGAATGCAAAATAGTAGGCGGCTTACAGGATGGTTGTCGCCGGTTGTCACTTTATCTTCTCGGAGGACATTTTTTAGCTTGTCCGCCTTCGATATTTTCAATTTAGGAGGCATTGGTTTTGATTTCACTGCCAACTTCTGTGATTTTAAATGTAAATTGTGAGATAACTCCTAAGAATTAGCCTCGCTTTCCTATATTAATCAGACGAATGAAAATTTTGAAGCAGTTTATGGGAACTGTCCTTGTTTCCCAACATTGATTGTCAGTGGTTTGAATGAAAAATATTTATGGAAATTCGTGAGAATCAGCTTCGATTGCCACAGACGATGCCAATTATTCAAATTGAATTTGAATCAAAAAGAAAATTGGATTGGTTGTGATTGAGATCACTCAAAGCCTGTGTGCTTTGAGAGAATTCTAAGCTATTAGCTTTTTAGTGAAATGTGAAAAAGGAAAAATTAAATTAATGAGCAATGGAGGAGGGTATTTATCGAGATAGGTTTTTATGTTGGCGGGAAACGTTTTATTTGTCCTAATGGCTCGCTTATCGTTTGCTTTGTAATCGTCATACTCGACTAATAGCGGTTCCATTTGTTATCTTTCTTTATGTTGTCGTTTTTTAGCGATTAACTTCTATTTTCTTTATTTTCCGAGTGCTTCTGCATACTATTCTTTTGATTATATTAAAATATTGATTCTAGGATCACTTTGGTTGTTTAAATTAAATTGAGTTAATGGTTAGTTATATACATAAGGTCATATTTCATGTTCCTCGTTCTTGCCGCCATTTTGGGGGTGGATTTTCCCATCCCTATTCAAAATAAAATTACCTAATTAGGTGGTTTTTATAATAAAAATCACAATGGCACGCTAAAAAAGATGGTTAAACGAGTAGTTAAAATTTGGTAACTTATAGTTGAAAAACACTAATATTTTTTTATTTTTTTAAAGGTGAAAAAGGGGTTTTTTTGAGAACGTGGGTTGCTAGGATTCGAGTGGCTAGTCTGCCCCACATAACGAAATTTTTATAGAAAAACCACTTTATGGAATATAAATAGAAGAGAAACTTTTTATGTTGCAAATGAGTACGTAGTTTTTGCAATTAAAATTGTCCACAGGAAATAAATAATTAAAAAAATAAGGACAAACAGAAATTACTTGTTGCGCGCCAACATAACGTACCTGTTTCGTTGTTTTAACAAGTCTGAACTTGAGCACGTACAGTTAACTCTAAAAATTGAACTAGGTAAAGTCAACTTCAAAACTTTGACCCGGTCAACACCTCATACGTCGACTAATTGATCGTATCTAATCAAAGTCTTTCAACTTATTATTGTTAGCAACATTAATTTTCTTAATTTTTTTTGGGAGGGGAATTTTGATCAAACACTAAACATCTGACAGGGTGTCTCACCAGACGTTTTATGTGACATGCTGTGATTGGACAACCCACATGTGAATTGTCCCACAGCGGAACAACTCACATGCGAGTTGTGCAATCACTACTCGACAAGTGTGCGTCTGGCGGGTGAATAAAGTGGGGGTTGTGATTCACAGTTCTAATAAAACTTGACATTTCTCACCTTGAGATTATTTTGTTTGTTTATTTATTTATTTAGGTGGGGGATCTAGGTTCTCTTATTTATTTATTTATACTTCAAAAGATCATAATGTTTTAGACTTTTTTTCATACAAATTGAAGATTGTATGAGAGAAGTAGAGCGACTCCAGCATGGAATATACCTGTAATGACTAATGAGGGTCTATCATTAGAACAAGCTCTTAGTGTGTGTTCATAAAGACAAGGGGGTACATAGGGATATATGTAGAAAGTGTAAAAGAAATATGACATTTTGTTCAAAGTTGCGATACAATCAAATCAATAAATCTACTTATACAGACAATTTTTACCTATTTTATTTTATTTTTATATATATGTGTGTCTATGTGATGATGGCCTTTGATTTAAATTTGATGTGACGTACAAAGAAATAAAATCCAGAAATTAAGTAAACTATTATCTACAAATAAACTTAGAATTCATGCCTGCAATCCCGATACAAAGAATTGATCTGGATCTTATTAGTTATGGATCCCTAGAACTTGTACCGCGGAATTCATACCTCACATAAAAGAATGGAGCCACATGGAGACTTAGAGGTATAATTAGAATATGGTGGAAGAAGTAGGCAAAATTTGACAACTTTTAACTGAAACACTAAAAAAATTTCTTTTATAATTTTTCAAAAGGTTAAAGTGGGATTTTTTTTTTCTTTTCAAACCCCTGCATAAGGTCTAAAAATGATCTTCCACCATACATCTGACGAGATTGTCCCGTCAGATGCACGTTTGGCGTGAGATTATTGGACAACCTCCATGTAAGTTGTCCCACCCTAGGACAACTATATGTGATTTGTCTAATAATATCCCATTATATGGGCATCTCGCAGGATAATCCTGTTAGATGTATGATGGGAGAACGGGACTCGTCTAAGCTCCCACTAGGGCTATTTCTTAATAGGATCTCTACAGATCTTGCAACATATAGTTTTCGTTTGAGTTTGTCGAGATCTGGATCTTGCCCTTGTAATCGATACATATATATTTATCAAGTTAATGTACCTTTAGTTTTTCCATAAAAGTTAATCAGGCTCCAAAAATGGAGTCTGATGGCTCACGTTGTAGCCAACTCGAAGATTTTTGGCCTATCATTTGCACAAATCATTGTTGTTCCCCCTACCCCCAAACAAATCGGTTTCGACAGCCACAAACCATTTTCCCCAATTTTCTGGCACCCTCTTCTTACTGGCAGAGCCGAGCACCATGCCGGAGTTGTTTTTCTCAGCCACAACCATTCACTTCAAGAACGAGCAGCCACCAACTCATACGTCGCCAGAGCACCCACCACCCTTTCTCCTTGCATTATGGACTGGTATCCTTATTAGGAATGTAAATCTGTGGCACTGAATGTCCAATTCAAGATGTATATTAATAATGACGTTTTGTCGCCAGACAAAATATTAGACTCAACTTTAACAACCAGTAAGCCCAAAAAAATTTACGGTACCAAAACAACATTGGCATTTGGCAAAAGAAAAAAGAAACACAAATTCAAGAACAAAAGTTCAGCATCTGATCACTTAGCACTAGTACAATGATCTATATATATATATATTAAATGAAAGGTATTGCGGTGAAAAATTCCCGCAGTTTTCCCGCCCATTTACCTTAAGTTGGGGGTATTTTGGGGTTTTTGCGTACTAGTGTGGTAAATAGTGCGGTAACCAAGTTCCCTTTTAATATAGTTGGCCTAATGATCTATATATATAGATATATATATTAAATGAAAGGTACTGTGGTGAAAAATTCCCGCAGTTTTCCCACCCATTTACCTTAAGTTGGGGGTATTTTGGGGGGTTTTTGCATACTAGTGTGGTAAATAGAGTGGTAACCAAGTGCCCTTTTACTATAGTTGCCCTAATTTTTGTTTTATGTGTCCTGTCTCTCTTCGGTGTTCTTCTTCTTCTCTCTCACTTCACGCGTTTTCTTTCCTTCTGTTTGCCTTATCAGAAATCTTTGCGGATCTGTTCTCAGCCGTCTCCTCAAATCTAAGATTTCTTCGATGATTGTTATTATCTTTGTTAATCGGGTTTGCCTTAGGGAACTAACACTATTATTCTCTAGAATGGCACCACCACTCAGTCCGTCGCTGTTCCTCTCAACATGTAGTTGACAAAACTAAACAATTTTTAGTTTCCCTATCTATGCAATTCAAAAATGTACTTTTCAGCAAGTTTAGCCTTTTTACTTGCAATTGGTACGTTATGTGCTTTCAATTTCTTATTTATTTCTTCTAAAATATACGAACTGTATATGAATATGGTAAATATATTTGATAAAATGACAGTGGTTTTCATTGTTTGTATGATTTTATGAATGGTATTTTTTGTTGTTGGGTTTTTTATATTTTGGAACTTTTTATGGAATGATATTTAGGTTTATTGTTGTATCGAAGCTAGACATGAGCCAGACTAGAAAATTCTCGAGAGATTGTTGCCAATGCAAACTAGATCATCCATGTGAAGGTGTCTGTATGGTTAACTATAATACATATGAGTAATTCGTTATCCATCAGGTCTATGAAATTATTTAGCGGTTTCTTGATGCTTAAAGTACTGTCAGTGATTCTACATGGGACTAAATTTAGATGAATAGTTAATTTTCTGAAATTATACTGAGTTCATCGATGGAAGACCTTGCTTTTTGAGCCAATTAGTGACAGATATTTAGATGAAAAATTAATTTCCTGGGATTCTATAGAGTTCATCAATGAAAGAACTGGCTTTTTAAAAATATGTTAGGAAAGTAGTTCAATTTGCTTATAGAGTTCATTAATAACTTCATAATAAGTTAACCTTTTATTGATTAAAAATTAAGCAAAGTTACTTGATATGATAATAAAGTAACTACCACTCTTGAAGTAGAGTACAACTCTTAATCAAATTGTGACAGCCTCAATCTTACATTACTTGGGTAAAGAAAGTGAGACCAGTTTATAAACTAAGAGATCCACTCCATCTGACATGAAGCCTTTCGAGTGAGAACGCAAGAGCAAAACCGTGCGGGTTAGTCTCAAAACGGACAATATCACGTCAAAGTGGAGCGAGTCGTTACAGATAGTATTAGAGCTGAGCCCAACTGGAAGTGTGGCCAACGAGGACGTTGGGCCCCCTTAGCTGGAGTGATCGTGACAGCCTCAATCCCACCTCGCTTAGGTAAAGAAAGTGTTGAGGTTGAGTCTCAGTTATAAATAGATTAAAACCAACAAGATTAATGTAAATGAATGCTTTGTTTTAAACGGATTTGGTCTTTCTTGAGTGCTTGTCTTCTAGAAAATTGCAATCTCAGAATTCAATATGATTCTATTTTCCATATATATTTTTTAATACATATCTCAAAAGGTGGTTCCTCTGAATGCTGTTAATGTACTAAGAACACAAAATCAAAGTCCGATTCCAAATGGGAGGCAATAATATACAGGACTTTGGACAAATCATTTGAACTTGAAACCAAACATAAATGCTAGAGTGCACCTCTTCCTTCAACTTTAAGTACTTTTTCTACTTCTGACCTACTTGCTGACGTGGCTGATAATACTGTACTATGATAGGAGAAGACTTCAGAGGGTTATTATCAATGATGGTTATAATAGGTTGTCTTACTTCTAGCACTCAGACTATGCCATCAAGTGTTTATGGGTTGAAAAGAGTGCACCATAGTTTTGAAGGTTTTGGAAAATTTGGATTGATCTGGGCTGATTAGGAATATAAAGTTCTAGACCCTCCCTCTGATGAATTTGATCAAATATCTGGAGAGGAAGATGATTGTGATGTACAAGTCTTATTAGAAGTCATACGATCTTGCGGCCCATCTCTCTATTATCTATATTCTTCGAGATGAGGTCTCATAATTGTAGATCTCATTTATTTTATTTCCTTTAATTGAAAAATAGATTGATGGATATATTTTATTTAAAAAAAAAATATTTATTAGCGCTTTGTTTGATGTATTTGAATTTCAATACAGAACTTGGATGTCCATCCAATAGAAGAATTCATAACTTTTGAGCATTTGCAAAGATAACAATTTGAACTTCAATTTTAAAATATAATTTGTATATAGCGCATCGTATGGGTAATGTATGAAATGATATCTTATTGCATTTTGTTAATTTATTGAAACTTTCTAATTATTTTAACATTGCATATTTCAAAGTGATTTTCCCATGGAACGTACGTGTGAAAATTTAGTTTCAGTAATATTAAAGAATTTCTGCATATATATTCCTCTGATAATCAGTAATTTTCTTCTAGATTCACAGCACAGCTATTAATGAATTTGCCATAAAATTCATCTAGTTCTTGCTTATACATTCTTATATCTGCCTGTGCCTATTCCATTTCTCCATTACCACCACTCATACAACTTAATATCTACCTCTGCCTATTCCACACGCCTGAGAGTTACTGGCCGGTAATGTGAGGAAAAGCGGTAGTCGGTGCTCCAGTGACGCGTGAGAGTTGGTGGCTGCTCATTCTTGAAGTAAATGTTTGGGCCAAGAAGAACAACTTAGGTATGGTGGTTGTTTCGCCAATCAAAAAGGATGCCCGAAAAATTGGAGAGAGAGGCTGTGGCTGTCAAAACCGATTTGAGGGGATGCTTTGGGGGATGGGTCGGGTTTATATTATTTTTTATTCAAAAATTGGCAGATCGGCCCTCAAGAAATTCTAGGGAAACAATTATGAGTTGTGCAAATTGTGGGGCCAAAGGCTCTAAAAAATGGAACCTAATCCATTTTCATAGAAAAATTGTAATGTACTCTTATCTTGGAAGTCTTCAATTTTCAAGTCACCTTGAAAATTTGGGAGTGGGAGAGAGAGGGAGAGGGAGAGAGAGTGTGTGTGCGTGCGGGCGGGCGGGTGGGTATGTGTATGCATACTCGTTTTTTTTTAGATTGTGCATGGTAGAGTATAAATGGGGGGATGTGTTTCTAACACAAAAGGGGAAAGGAAGGGCTACATAAAGATTTATGTAGAGAGCATATATTTAAAAATATAGGACATTTTGTTCAAAATCACGTCATAATCAAATTTGTAAAGTTTCTTAAAGATACTTCGGAATTCAAGAGTTTTTCTAAGGAATCATGTTATCTAAAAAGGCAAAAAATGACTAAAACCACAAGTGATTTCTTACTCTTTTGCCAGTGCTGGTTCCCCACTATTAATTCTTTAGAAATTTAAAGAAATTCCTGCTCCGATATCCTCATGTAAGTAAGTTTAAGCCTTGTTAGTTATGGAAACCTACCGCATGTACCTTGAAATTCATACACCATATTTTGTGATTTAAAAAAGTCTTCCTTTGAGCTTTCCTTAGAGCTCTTTCTCAATAGGGTCAGGGTCTCCATAGATACTTGCAGCATATATCGTCTTGTTTAGTTTCTACTCAAACTTGTCAAGATTCAAATTGCGCCCTTGTATTGGAAGAATTCTTGTCTTTCATTCATCGAGGTCACTCTAATTGAATTGCTTCACTGAAAAGACCAATCAAGTTCCAAACTTTTTGTTCTTTTTATTTTTGGAGGAACATTCCTCCAACTTGTACTAAGCAATATTTAAAGAGAACATCTATTAGCTTAATAATATTGGGCCCTTGTTATCTACATCTCGATTTTTAATTTGTTGAACAAGGTGAAGAATGTTATTATTGAAGTACAAAAACTTTATTATCTGAGGTGATCATCAAGCCATGCATCATGCAAATCGTGGCTCCATCTTTGAAGCAACCACGCGGCCACACAACAATAACCCTCTTCTTTGCCTCCCTCCTCCAAACCCACTAAGTCTTTCAATCTTCCCTCATTATTTTGCCATATCCTCCCTTGTTCTATTAGTTATCATTCTCAACTTTCTCCAACCCACAAAGGCACATGATAAAAATTTACAGCAAACTTGACTCTGAATTGGCTGAAAACATTCATCACTTCGGTTTCCTCTCAAACTCGATGCTCTTTTGATATTCTGTCAAGCTCGATCGTTTTTAAGCATATATACTCAAACAAGTTAGCATTAGCTTTCAAATTCCAAATTCTAAAATTTCAACTAGGTATTATCTAGGCACAACAATTTGCTGGCAAATAATACTCTTTAAATAAGATTTATTTCTATATGAGTTCTAACGACAAAAATTATCATTTTATTTCTATTTCTATTACTAGATTCCACCAGTGTATTGTCAAAGTAGAGTTCTAAGAAATTTCATACATAAAATATAGTATAATTGTGTTTGTTATAGTTGATGTCACGAAGAAGCCAAAATACACAACCTGTATGCTAGTGCATCATGCGCTACCTAGTAGTATGTAATGAATTCTCTATTTTGTATTTTAATTGTTTCCAAGAGCATGTGTCAACTCATATATTGAAATTCACATTACATATTTTAATAGAAGGAAAATTAAGACTATAAATTGTATTTATGATACTTTATCTGAATAATGAGCACATATAGGTGTTTCACACATATAGTTAGGAGAAGCAATTAAAATTAAAATATATTTCATTAGTAATGTGGTACACTGAACAAAGAAAATTTAGATCAAAGTTTGTTGCTTAATAGAATCCAGCATTGTTGGTCTCCATAACAGAATTTGATTTCTTACCATGTGCAACCTACAATAAAAATTGTTAGTTAAATTTCAAACTGGTATTACAGAATACATACATATCATACAACTTACAGATAAATAAATGAAATCTAAGAGCATTGAGAAATGTCACTTAATGGGAAGGTTATAGTACATGTAATATATAACAATTTAAATATTAAGAAACCATATACAAACATCCATTGAACCCATAGCAAAATAACTAAATATTCATTGGTTTATATCAGTGGTAGAAGACAATAATAGGAATATATAATGGTTACAGAAATATATAATGGGTACCAGAAGGCATGTTTAAAAAAATAACTATTATGTTTACTATTTGAAATAATAAAAAATGGAAATATTTTATGGAACATACGGCCGCAGAGGATATCATTGCCACCTGCCAATCAATCTTTTTTTTATTATTTTCAGACCAATTAATAGTTCTTTAACATTCACCCTCATATCACAAGAATTGGTGTACAAATCATATCAAAAAAACTTAATCTCCAACTATTGAAATGTCATATTTAATTGAATTATATGACATATAAATTGAAAGTCTAACAGTTAGTTTCATAAAATTTACATTATAAATAAATACTGTAGCAAAATACCAATGAGTCCTACACCTATTTTAATAGATATATATATATATATATATATGACAATTGTAATGACGAAACTACAAACACTCTCCTATAAAACTTAAACAAAATATAAAAAAATTTAACTTATATTCGATAAAGTTGAAGATTCTTCGTAGATTGTCACTTTTTATTGATGTTATATAAATCATTCTAATTTGACAAACATTCAAAGTAATAATATAAATATCTAATTTGTACAGTTTAATGTTCTTCAAAATTATATAACTTTACCAAATCTAGAATATTAACATCAATTCCTTCTTTATTATATTTTTTAACACCTATGTCATCAGAGTAGCTACTCGAATCAGTAGCACCCATGCAATGCATATAATGAACCACCAACAAATTGCAATCTAAATACAACAATAATTGTAGATTGACAATGAAATTAGGATGCACATATAAAATACTTCAAGTCAACAATTTTATTTGAGCACTAACATATGTGACTTATTTCAACTAATACGAAATTTGAAAACATCTTTTACTACAATATTTGCAGTAGTAGAATTGTTTAATTCACATTCTTATCAATAATTTGTATTAGCATTCTTAGTCAAAAAGACAAAACGCGTTTTGCATAATAGAAAATTTTGGAGGCTAGTATTTGGGGATAATCTTTGATTTGAAGTAGCAAATCAAATATTTTGGTTTTAGGAAATTCTATTTGATTGCAGCCCCTTGTACGCGAACGATCTGTTGTAGTGTAAACTTGAACTCAGCTATAGTTTTCAATATTAATTCGGCGATTGACTCAATGATTGTATAGGATTGTGAGTTTCTGATTCAACCAGGGGGTCATTGCTAACTGTGTTGTCAATTTCAGTATATCTGGTTAATGCTAATATATATATATATTGATAAAAAACACAAGAAAATAGTGATAGATAAATGAAAGTTGTAAAAAAAAAAAAAAAAAAGAGTTGGGACAATGATTTAAAAGCTACTTCTTGACATGCAGGTCGCGAGTTCAATTCTTCACCATTAGATTTGTAATAATATTTTTATGGAAAATGACAACTGAGCGGGCCTTGTTTGGGTTTTAATTTAGGAAATTATCTTTGATTACAATTCCTTATTTGCGATAGAGTCATAAATATGAACTTAACTATAGTTTTCAATATTGACTCGGTTACCTAGTAACTGTACTTGGCTAATGGGTTTCTAGTTCAACTGGTTTGTCATTGTTAACTCGGTTGCTAATATTGGTGCATCATTGCTAACTCGATTGTCAATTCAAATATATGTGGTTAATAATAATAATGATGATGATATTTTTTTAAGTGAAAACAACTAAAATAATGATATATTAATGAAAATTGTTTAAAAAAAGAGTTGATAAAATGCTTTAAAAGCTATTTTTTAACGTGTAGGTCATGAATTCAATCTTTCACTATCAGATTTATAACAATTTTTTAATGAAAAACCCATTGGTGTAGTATGGGTGCCAGATAAGTGCTATAGGTGAGGAAAAATTTATCAATTCCCCCAACCAATTATACTTTAATATATATACTAGTTGTATACCCGTGCGTTACACGGAATAGAATAATTAGCTAAACAATGCATGGTAATTTGAAAAACTAAATTATCATAAATTTATTGCATACTCACTATATATGTTACTAATATACATAAACAAAATCAAATTAAAACGTACAAAATTTTCGCTTGACACAAAACTAATTAGATTGTTATTCATAAAATAATACTGTTAATTAATAAAATGAGAATGACGAAATTTTACAAAATTAATTTCATGTTGAGTATGAAAACTAAGAAACTATAGAAAAGAGATCATACGAAATTTATACAACTCTAGAAGTACCCTACACCTACATCCTTATTCAATAGGGTGAGAATGATGTTGATTTATTAGAATAAATTCTTTTCCATATTCATTCTCCACTATATATTCTTAGAAAAATTATATTTTGCATTTCCTCATATGATGTGATACATTCTCTAAAGAAATAACTATTCATTAAATCTATTCTAAAAAAATCTAAAGTACACAGTCTCTTATTATAAAAGTCCTAAGGGAAGCAATATTACAATAAAGAATAAATTCTATATAGTTTACCATTTACCCATATCATTAATTTTTAACTATTTTCCTCTTTAAAAAGAATTAAAAGAATTTTTTATTTTTGTTCTACATTATTATCATCAAATATTATTACTATTATATCCTCTTAACTTAAATTTTTACCAATACAGGTTCCTAGAAAAAAGAAATAATAAATTAAATAATGTACTACACATATAGCTTTAAGTTTTATTATGTGTGATTTATTGTATTGAATTAAAGTAAAAATTTTGAAACTGATATAATTCTACTTTATTATTATATCCTAAATATCACGAGTAGGTACTTAATCGAAATGAGAAAAAGTCCTAATAACTTAATATTTGAAATTTGTTTATCAACTGTTAGAATTTTGAAAAAATATTAAATATTTGAAAATAACCTAAAAACTAATATAATAGATATAAAAAAAAATTAATGACAACAAATAGCATATTATATATTAAATAAAAATATATATAAATTTTTATATCTTATTATGAAATAAAATAAAATAATAGTTGTAACTAATAAATAAGTATTATTATTATTATCATTATTATAAACAAAGAAAATAAAATAAAAGAAGTATATATAAAAGTAGTATATAGATTTTGGCGGGAAAAATTGCATATGACTATTATTCTATTTTAATATATATAAAAGATAAGATAAAATATAAGATATAACTTACAAATGTCACTTTTTATACTCTTTCGTGACGGGAATTTAAAATTTGATTCAAGTTATAATAAGACCTGCCTATAATTTTTTTTTCAAGCAGATGCTATCCTTAAGGGGAAAAAATTAATCCATTTGGACAAACGGTGCTCAGTTTTAGTAGTTCAAATTTAATTGTTGGAGATGAATATGCAAATAAATGCAAAAATTTGAGACATTTGCCGCATTATACCGTTGCAATTTTCCGTCAAGGAAAAATCACGGAGAATAAAAACTTTTCTTTTATTTTTAACAAAAAGGGACGACTAAAAATGTTCATTCGCCGTCTGTGGGAATCGAACCCACGACCACATGGTTAAAAGCCATGCGCTCTACCGGCTGAGCTAAGACGGCAATGTGCCCTCTGCCCTAGAAATAACCCCATTACTATTACGGAGAAGCTCTCTCCTTCACTCATATCTGTCACTCCAACCCGGCAACATGGTGCTTGCACAAATGGAATTCGTCCTCACCAGTTTTGTTGTCATCAAAGGATTTGAATTCTCACGTACGCCTCCTACCGCTGTCTATTCCATCTTCCGTACGATCTAGCGAATCCAGATCTCCCGCTATCTCCTCTCCTACACAAAGCATCCATAGATTCCGACGGTATGCAACACTGACGACCGCAGGTGTTAATCTTCACGTTTGCACTTGAATGATTCATTTATAATTTGGTATATTTTTCTGATTAGTGATTACTATAGAGTTAGGAGCTTAATTGGAGGTTTGAATTGCCATTGATTGCTTCTGCGATAACTTGGTTTAGTTTTCTGAACCTATTTCGACTCCATTTAAGTATGTTATAATTGAATAATTTGTTCAATTATTTTGTTCGTGTACAATTGTTCTTACTGGTAATCATCTATTGAAAGGAAGGTTTTTCTCCTACAAGAGAATATGTTGCTTATGTCTATCTTTTTTTTCGCTGTCCGTCGGCAAAATTCTTTGTCATTACCTTCTTCACCAAATTTTACAGTCAGTTCCCACCGCGTAATAGAAGTGGTATTTTAGTATATATCTCTTATTAGTTTTATCAGAAACCAAATAACCGATAAACAAAAATCTAAGTTTTCCGTTCTCAATTACGCAGGAGTCAGGGATGGCGGAAATCTCAGAAGCTCCTGCAACTTCAAATTCGGACCCGGATTTTGTCCCAGAAACCATGCGAAAATCCAAACCTGGAGTGAAACGCCTCACTCTAACACTCACTGTTCTCTTCTCTTTCCTCTTAGGTGAATTCCCACACGAATGCCTTCTCTTGTTTTCGTGTTGAAGTATTTTGTTTTTTGTTGATGCATTTGTGTTGAATGTTTACAGGTCTCCCTTTCTTGTTAAAATCTATTGAGATTTACAGATCCCCACTTCCATTTCGCGAAATTGATGATTTATCAGATACCATTGAATCGAGTCCTATTCTCTTCCCTTGCCATTTCAGAGCGGTATTTGTTAATTTTGACCAAACTTCACTTGATATTGATCGGTTATCTAATTCTATTCGAGCCCACATGGGAAAATTTGCTGTGGAAAATTCAGCGGCCTGCGGAAGTTGTGCTCGCAATTTCACTGTCTTTGTAAGCTTGGACTCTAACTCCGAGTGCATTAGTAATGGTGGAAATTTGGGCTGGAAATGTGGTGCACTGAATGAATTAAAATTTGCTGAGAAACATGATGATGGGCTGTTGGACGACTATTTGGAGACTGTTTTGGATATTAATAATAGTGATGGGAAGGTTTATACGGTGCTAGTGGTGAAGTCGGAAGGGGATGATCTGAGGGCTGTGGTGGGGAAATATCGCCATGCGTGGATAATGGGTAGGGTTTTTGAGGAGGAGGCAGTAGAGAGGATTGCTGAGATATTTGTTAAAGTATTTGTGAATGGTGGGAAAGAGGAAGGGATGATTCATGGGGAGTTTATGCCTGTGGGGGCTGATGGAAAAATTGTGCTTTCTTTCAATTTGTTGAATGCTGATCCCCGTGATTGGATGTATGATTGGTATGGAACTTTATTTAATGTCTTCCTTACTGGTTAAAAATGCTTGGATCTCGAAATAAATCTAGTTGCTAAACTTAACCAGAGTTTTTGTAATCTTTAACAAAAGGTTCATGACTTGTTAGGACAATTGTGTCTTTAACACAATTACCATAAGTAATTATTTGTTCAGTCAGACATGTTATGAAGTTTTACTAAGTCCTCTAAGAATATCTTTCTGGGAGATGCGGCCAGTCAAACAATTTAAAGTTTCATTCCAGTGAATATTCTCTACTGTAGAATTTAAATCATCTAATTACTTTTGCAGGGATTTCCAAGAGATAGATGAGAATCTCTTGGCCCCTGTTATTGAGGCACTGAAGCCCCTGGCAGATGTTAGTGTGGAGAGTCAGGTCATACTTATACTAATGTTCATCGTTTATATATTCAAGATACAGTTGGAATATTTATTTATTTATCTATTTATTTATTTCCTTTGGAACTCTAGATTCTCTCTCAATGCATTACAAAAGTCACATTGTTTGCATGTGCAGGTGTTATACCACACTCCAAAGTCCTCATTTTCTTTTTGGGATGACAAGCTGGAGAGCTATATTTTCAGTACTAAAGATCTTCCTTTCTTTGTACGCTAATCCAGAAACTTGCTTATACTGCGAAATCTTATTTATTAGGGTAATCAGTGGAAGTAAAATTAAGTGGAGATATACCTAATGAGAGATTTTTATGCATTAGCAAAATTAGTGTTGATTGTATGTGTATCAACATGCACATTGATGTTTGTGTCTTTTATCTACCTACTCAAATGATACTATCCTTTTCATTGTTTAATAATCAAGAATACAGGATGTTTTGTTTGATGTCGCTATTTCTGAATTTCCTTGTACAAATATACTATACTTTTGTTATTTCCCTGCAGATTTTTGCATCTGCCTTTGCAAAATAATATTTATCGTATGTGATTCTAATCTACTACCTTCAGTCATATTGCAATGTCATATTTTGGTGAAATGTGTCCAGATGTGATTACTTTCTCTACAGATGTTATTATATTTTTGTGTTTGAATTGTAAAATTAATTCATTGTATACAATTTATTTTCTTCAATCTTTATGCTGTAGTGTTCCTTGGTTGTGATATATGCTGATTTCTTTCGTCCATTCATTGGTTATGTTAATTTTCCCCAGTCTCTTGTCTTCATAGAACCATCTTAATTTTTTAATTCTTTTAGGTGAATTCAAATGAGTGGCATGTGGATACTTCTGTTGCAGCAGGTGGCCGATCAAAAATTTTGCAGTTTGTGATGTATAATCTTTAACTCTTGCTTTTCTCAATCATTCTCTCTCATGAAGATATTATGTAAATATCTCTTGAACCATTATTCTTAATCTTAAAATTAAAACTCAGAAAGTAGATGCCACATGGGCAAATACCAAGAGAACGAACGGAGAAAGAAGGGATCATACTTCCCATTTTGAAAATAAATAAATAAATTTGAAAATAGATGAACATTTAAGTAGAACCTACTATTGCATTTCATAGATATGTCTTGTTTCTTTCCTCGTCATATTGCAGATATGTACCGTCTGCAAAAGAGTGCCCTCTTCGATTGCAGCTTCCAAATGGAGAGAAGTCCCCAACAAATGGCTTCATATCTCCTGTTAGTTTGATTAATTCACATCATAATTCCATCTCTCTTTCATTATGTCTGTCAAAAACTTAGCAGCTTCTGGATATGCTGATTCCCAGATGTGGGGTGGTGTTGTTGTATGGAACCCTCCAGCCTGTTTGACTGGCTCGAAAGTTAAGCGTCCTATGAGACATAAGATTTCTCCCATGGTCAGTAGCCATTGCCTGTGACTTGAGGGAATAGTTCATTAACTTGAGTAAATTATTGTGCAGCCTTCATCAGAATTTACCGTAAAGCTTTCTTAGATATACTTTAAATGTGTGATAATTATGAATTAGCCCTGTGTGTTATTACCCATGTTACTGGACGATCATGAATGTCGAAGTACTAGTCTATTATTGGCCCTCACTTTCTGTATCTAAATCTAATACTCCTCCTATCCCAAAAAGATAGTCCATTATTCCATTTTCATTCATCCTAAAAGGATATTCCACTTACCATATTGAGCATGAATTTAATTTTTCATTTCCATATGTACCTCTAATTAATTATTGTTATTCAGCTACCTATGCATTGAAAGAATTTCAAACATTCAATGAGACATAAGGGTATATGTGGAAAAATAAGGTAAAATTTAATGTCTCAACTATATTAACTATCGTTTCTTAATTTATGTGAAAATAACTACTGGACTATCTTTATGGGATGGAGGTAGTATATTACTACTTCTTCTTCTTCTCATTTTGCATGCGATATTTTCTCAAGAATGTGTGGTGACAACCACTTCATTTTGTTGCAGTTTGACTAGTTTGTAAATGTGGTCATCTTTTGTGCATCTGTTTCAAGTTCAATGTCCCGATATTAAACTCCACATTGCTAAACAATCTTTTATTTATTTATTTATTTATTTATTTTAAACTTGAGATTGATACTTATCCCGGCCCCTGGCTAATGCAGGACTCAAGGAAAGTTTTTGAAGTTTTTATGGGGCAGTTGCGGCAACTGTTGGGTTTGAAATCAGATGGTCTTTTTGCCGGTGAATCTGGAACATCCATACTTTTAGCTAGCGAAAGAGGCTTTTCGAGATGGTGAGACATCAACCTACCAATTGCATGGCATAGGAAAGAAAAATTACAGGGTTTTAGCATATTCTCTCTCTTTTATTTATAGCTTGTTCTTTGGAGCTTTGTTGAAACCAAAAAAATTTATCAAATCAATACCAACCACATATTCTCCACAAAAAACAAAATTTTCCACTTCCCAATAATCTTTCTTTACATTACCACCACACATTCTCCCATAAATCTAAAACTCTTTTACATAAAGCTCACAGGAACAGGCTCTTAGCAACTTCACATGGAAAAATATCCATGATTAAAATTAGGTGCCACATAAAAGTATCCTTATGTTCTCTCTATTTAATTCATGTGATACTTGGCCTCATGAACATATTGTTGATATAAAGATAAAGTATAGTGGATTTTAGCCACTGTGAAGGCATATGCCATTCTACTTCGCTTCATGTTAGATATTATGCATCATGTTGTATTTCTTTTCTTTTTCGTTTATTACTTCTGCATATTGTTTGCAATTATCTATTTGTTATGTCATCACCCATCGGCAGTTATTGCTATTTAGTGCTCGTTCTCCATAGCTTTTCTTTTTTTTTTTTTTTAAATTTTTTTCACAACCAAAATTTTCAACAAATTAAATCAATACCAACCACACATTCCCTATAAATAATAATTTTTACATTTCCCCATAACTTCTCTCCACTTTTTCGCCACACATTTCGAACAAAAATCACTTTCTAACCAAAAAGCTAAAAAAGTAGGCATGGAGAACTGACCCTTAATTAGCGGGCTGCCTCAGTATTAACACTCAGTATCTGTATTCATACGGTAATTGAACCATTGAATTTATATAAACAATGAAATGGATGTTTTAGCACTTGTTTGTCATGTTGTTAACATGTATCACGTTATATACATCCGCTGGATGTTTAATTGTGATCATTCAGTGAAGGGTTGTATGACTATGCTGTTAATTTCTATGTTTTAAGGGAACTGGATGTGTTGTCTCGGCAGCATTCATGTTTTAATCTTCGTCAGTGTGGCACAACTCTAGGATCACTTTCTCGATTGGTATGTTTAGGAGGTTTTAATTATTTGACAATTTAAACTTTATTATGAGATTTTGGTTACAACTAAATAATGTATTCAGGTTCAATCACTTCCAAGAATGATCATTATGGACGAAATTGGGAAACAGGTACTATTGCCTATGAAACTTACCTTTATAAGCCTTCTGGCGCTAATTGTTTTCTTGCAACTTTATTTTGGAATGTGGCATTATTCAGCCATTTTGTTTGCCAATTTTCTCTGAGTCTAACAAACACAAATATAACTCGATTGATTAAGATATTTAAGTAGAGCTCCATGATTGCCATATTTTGTGGTCTGTCTCCATTATATCATTCTTTTGCTGTTTCTACTCTTCTGCATTTTAAGCATGTTATGCCATTAAACTTTTATCATTTCCTCATTTTATGTTGACTGTTGGTCATCATCGTTCGTTTCTGTACTACCCAAGAAATGAACTTCTATCATTTGAGTCTTGTGCATGCCATTTGTCAATATAGTGCCTCCTGCCCTTTAAAAAAAAAAAAAAAAAGGGTACCTCTAGCTAAGTGTCGATTCTTATGGAATAAGTTAAAATGTGTCCACTTAATTTCTATGGTTCTCTTCAGAGAAAATTGAAAAATTAGCTTTTATAATGTTTTCAAATGTGTTTTTCATCACTGATTTCAGATAAGCTTCAATGGCCCTGTCAAAATGCCAATAAAATGATACTAAGTGTGGAAGTCCTTTTTTCTTCTAACTGTAAATTCTGGGTCTGCATGTTTTTTGCTCTGATTTAGACATCTTTGTCCTTGGATTTCCTGGTAGTTTTTCAGCTTGATTTTGGTCATTCATTTTAGAGTAGTTTTTCTTATTTTTAGTTAAAATAGCAGAACTAGATTTTTCAGTATTTTTGAACAGGTGAAGTATTCTCTTGAAGCCGCAAGATTGACTTTAGCTAATGCCTCTCTTGGATTTTATGATGCTTCTGCTGGTATGCTTTATCCAATCTGCAGTTTGGTTGTGATTGTAAGGAAGCATCTTCTTTCAGTTTTATCGCTTTCTTTTCTTTTTGACAGTATCCTCAAGAGAAGCAAGATCATTGGCAGAGGATGCATTTTATCACCCATCTATGATGTCTGTCAGCTACTACTCATTCGAGCACTGTTTTGCTGTCTATTCGGTTTGTGTCCTTGCACTCTCTCTTTTTGCTTATTTAGTTCACTTTGTAGTTCCAAGAGGTTGAAAGAAGAAAAAGCTCTGGATAGTGATTAAAAAGTAACGTTAAGAATAATACCTGTGCAAGCATGTTTGAGTTCCATAAAAGACCTTGTTAGGCTGATTTTGATTTGCTTGTTAACATACTTGGTTCCTCACCAAGTTGCATGTGCATGGACAGGGAACATTGACATAGTGATGTGATATTTCTAAAAAGTTGGACACAGATACTTACACTGGGACTGCTGCAATTCAAATGCATTAGAAGTTTTAAATTTGTATATAATATCTTGGTAGTTTGTTGTTATTGTTATATTTTTTTAATACAGGACATCTTACATGCCATGTCTACCCCTTGCCAAAAGAATGTTTCTGAATTATCCTTCAGGCATTTCAACTTTAGAAGTGTACAATAATTTAGCTGATGTACATGGCTTGTTGGACCCATGTCATGTAGTGTCACTGTTTGTTACAAGATAAAATTTCTAGGAGATGGACACACTGCCTTAGTAACTGTCTATGCATTATAAATTCTTCATCATTGGCATTTATCTAGTAATCCAGTCTCTTGGAGGGGGAAGATTTGGAAATTCAAGGACAGTAACTTAGATAATCCTTATATGCCATATCTTGAGTCGAACAAGCTGGGAGATCTCTAGAAGATTTTTCAATGCAATGCTATCGAGTAGATCTGCTAAATTTGGACTATGTTGAACTCCATAGCCATATACTTGTATTTGTCGGGGAAAAATGAGGTTATATTAAATGTAATAGTGAGGACTTCGATTTAGGCCCCTACCATTTTGATCTTCATCTTCACCTTTGTTTATTTCCCCAATGTTTTTCTTACCTCCCTCCAGTAAAAATGAAGACAGCATCAGTTAATAAATTTGAACTTGTGCACTTTGTGAGATATTGTGGTTCTGGAATGTGCATAGGTTTTGATGTCAAAATATTCCATGAAACAGTAGCTGGACTCGTCTCTTTGCATACTTCAAAATGTTATCATTCTATACAGCTTCACTTCTCCTTTTCGCTGTGAACAACACACTAACTATACAGAACTTGCAGTCTTTAAGGTGTTCTCTGTGGCTCAGGAAATATCTTGTCCATTTTGCTGCTTATGCCAGTTACTACTAAATTCTTCTCTATCTGGGTACTGTGTTTTGGTTAACATCTGCTAATATTTGTGCCGAAGATGAATTAAATTCTATAAACACTTGGATGGATATGTGCTATTGCTAATTTATCTAATTGTTCATTGAGACTTGGAACTCTGATGCTTAGCCTAATTATGTCTCTTCGTTCAACAGCCCTTCTTTCTGCCTGTTTCCCTGCATGTTCTTCTCGCGGTCCTTAGAGAATGGAAAAGGTACAAGCTAGAAAAGAAAAAATACAATGCCTGGAAAGGCAGAGTAGAATAGAGGAGCATCTGATCGCTATTTGACTATTAATTTAACACAGCAGAGCTTCCAATGAAGAGAAGTCCATTATTAGACAGGGCCTCTATATCTCAGTTACTCAATCTTCTTGCCTTTCCATTGTGCATCTTGCATCGTTCCTGTTGTATCTCACCCTAGCAAATTATTTTGTAGCCTGTAGGTTATGACATTATCTTGTACTCCTGAAAGCATGCTGATAATTAACCGGCTCATGAAATTGTTGATCGAAATATGTCTCTTTCTGTCGATGGCTTTCATGGATAGTGTTTCTTGATTGAAGTTTCTTATTTCATGATATTACAAATTTCATAAACAATACAAAGGCACGGTATTACATGTTCCTATGAATCGAATTGAAATCGCATAAGTAGTTTGACGTGTTTGTATCTCTTTCCTTTTTCATCATGTAATGGCACAGATCTAATCCCAGGCCTCATTTCTGAAATCGAGAAGCATGTCTGCCCGGCGAACTCGTGTTGTTTATGTGGGTCCTCTTCTTGAACAACGATGAGAAGTAAAGCCATTTCAGGAACACGAAGATCGAACTCGAACTCCTCATCCCACATTGGTTCGTACTGATTATCGATTGTTCTGGTCTTCTTCTTGTTTTTATCTTGAGGAACTCCGACAATATGCAGCTTCATCATATCAACATACATAATTCGATTTGGAGGACATATGTATTATATTAGTTGAATAAGGGGCTTTATAACGAAATGTGTCTTGTTGGACTAAACATGACCAAGGCACCCATCACGCGGGATTTATGGACACATTAACAGATCAGAAGTATAGTCATCTTCGTACCTTAGCATACAAGTCGGGTGGGGAACACCAGTCGAAATGTGTGAGCTGGAATTCTCTAAGCCACCCCTCTCCCATGTATAGTTTTACCTATCATCAATGCATATGCATAACTGACACTTAGGAAGCAAAGCAAGGAAGAAACAATCACGATTATGAGAAATTTACAGACCCTCAAAGTTGTCCGGACTTCTGCTGCATCTGGTCCTCTAGGATCCCAAACTCTGCCAAACGGGCCGGTAGTCATTAAGAACTCTGGCTTTTTCACGTAACCGCATCCACCGTTGGCTCGAAACATCCCTTGCATTATCCACAGGTACTTGTCATCTCCCTGCTTGTTCAAGTCATTTCAGTTCCTCCCCAGAAATCTAAAGGAATTCTGAACCAGGCGAACCGAAGCATGTTAACAATGAAAGATCTGAAGGTAAAATGACCTGCATGTTGAATGCCACCATCTGAGCTCCATGAGTCCAGCCAACAAAAGGGTTATAGTTGGATGAACCTATCCGCGAACCTTTCGGATATACTCTCAGCAAATTTTTTTGGGTAAACCTAAGAAGAACAATCAAAAGAACCATCAAATTGTTGCTTACAATAGTGGTGTGGTGATTTGTATTAAATATCTGGGTCACGAAAAAAAAAGTGTTCAGACTAATGTACAGATGGATTGATCGAACCGCTACAAAGTTTAAGTTCAACGACCAACACAAAACATCGGGGCAATTACCGCTGCCCATAGAAGTAATCAATTACCTCACAAGATCATCAGCATAGTCTTCCACTGCATTTTTGAGCCTTTGTTCGCTAATACTAAGACGCTTAACTTTTTCTCGCTCGACTTGCAGTGA
Organism: Nyctanthes arbor-tristis; assembly: GCA_963692815.1. NCBI lineage: Eukaryota > Viridiplantae > Streptophyta > Magnoliopsida > Lamiales > Oleaceae > Nyctanthes > Nyctanthes arbor-tristis. The sequence goes on from CAVNYN010269518.1 coordinate 35,605, forward strand.
TTCTTGTATGTCATCCTTCACCTTCTCGGCATGGATAGAAATCAACTTCCTATATTCAGGAAATGCATTTTGTAAATCTTCATCTTCGTATTCGCTGTGATCGGTTAATTGATCCTGCCAACATCCATCGAGTCCATGGTTAGAAGAACAATTTGAAGTGATTTTGTACTTATTTTCAACATAATAAGAGTTTCAAGCCACTTTATGCAAGTTCTGCACTTTATTTGGCACCTCAATTTCAAGATATTCTTTCGGCGGTTTAGTTGAGATCATAATTTTGTTCTTCAACTCTTCTGGTGAAGGGAACTCATGAAACTCTTCCTCCGGTCGAAACAGCATATCTCCAAAAGTATTCGGAACCATCTGCACAAGAAATATATACATACTTAAACAAATCTATCTCCAAGGGAATTCACTGCCTGATCAAAGATCTGCACGTGCATAATTTTCATAGTAATCTGTTAGAGAGGAGGGATCACGCCCTCTTGTTTTAATAATACTTCTTGAACATGAAGATTCTCTGCTTTTCGAGCAATAAGACATTTTCTAAAACTGGTGTTTACCTGGGCTACTTTAGCTTGCAGAGGTGGGGGAAGGTGGTCTTCAAAAGTTATAATAACTGGATATTTAGAAGCTGAAAATGCGTGATCCTTAATAGCAGCCAAACATTTGCTTAGCTCTACTGGAGGTGTTAAGGTTCTGAGTTGAAGAAGAAAAGTTACAGATAGCACATATTAAAGAAACTTAGCCTTCAAATATGAATTTAGTCAAACAAATCACATTTACATATCTTATGAGATCCACGTCTACTCCTGTATATGCTTGAGGAATGATGTGATAAGGCTTCCATTTTCAAGTAAATGAGAAGGAAAAAAAATTCATACCCTCCATGGTAAACATCGACACCATCTTTTTTAGAATTTGGCCAGAGATCCAACTCTATAACTCTCACCCCCTTCTTCAAAGCCTTGATGATTGGGCGCACGCTGCACTTACTGTAAAGTTGATTCCCGGATATGTATGAATTGTGGCCGGTGTACATAAAATAATGAGACAAAGGCTCAGTCATGTCATGGTGCACCTGAAGCCATATCCATTCTCCCATTACTATTTCAGAAAAATCTATAGAAAAAATGAAGAAAAAAAGAAAAAGAACCTTTGGTGGTGTGGGCAGAGGAGGATTGTGATCACTAAGCAAATACCGAAAGAAGGCTTCGATGTGAAGTCCCCTGCGAGAGAAGAGACGTAGATGCTTCAGGCTATCGAAAATCTGTTGCGCTCGTTCCTTGGTCGTGTCAACTTCTCCTTGAAACTCTAGCAAGAATTTGACCAAATCCTCGACGCTCATTAATCCATTCTTGGAATAATGAGTGAAAATTTCTTGAATATCATCGTGAACTTGTGCTGAAACTAGATTGAATTGGCGCCAGAAGCAGAGAAACCTGAACTGTTGCTTCAACATTCTCTACTATGTGAGATTAAACTGATCGTAATCGAGGTTTTAGGTCTCTATTAAAGAAAAGCACAGCATTATATATATATATATTTATATTTATATTTATATAAAATAATATATACATAGTATGTACGAGAATGTGGGGAATTTAGGTACGATACCTGTTTCAATAAGACAGAATAATGTTGAAGTATCTAGTCTTAGAAGAAAGAGATTGCTTTATTCCATTTGAAACTTGTGAACGAAGAAAAGTACAAGCAGGGGGATTTTTTGGACAGAATTTGCATGAAACATGGCATGAATTTTTGGGTGGGATGGTGATTCGAAGTCATTCATAAGTGTCAGGTGAACTGATTTTCTTTCTTCTTCCTCTGCATCAGGCTTTTATCGGTGTCTTTAGAACAAATTGGACATATTAAAAGCGGTAACATTTGATTTTAACTAGTTTAGACCTTGATGCAGCTTGAAATTAGCAAACTGTAAACAGTTGTTCGTCATTACATGATTTTGGTGAATGTTCTGTAATTCGCGGCTTTAGGCATGGTAATTATGATGTAGAACGCATGGCCAAAAGGACAAAATTGTAATTTAGCAGTTTGGTGTTTAGTGTCCGATTGAGGTGATCCATACCATCCCAGAAGAAGAACGACAAGAAGAACAAGACTCATGGCCTCCTAACTTGTGGTGCACCATGGATTTTGGCCATTAGGGGTCGTTTAGACTTTCAAATTTTAGTTTTTTTTTCTGTTATTTTGTTCTTTTTAAAATACCATTTTGCCCTTAGGGCTTAATTAGGCCTATCTATGCGGCGTTTACGGTTTTGAGCTGCATTATTTCATTCAATAAAATTTCAAAAAGATTCATGTTCTCTCTAGTGGATTCCAGGATTCACTTTTGCAATGATCTTCCACTAGAATTCCTTGTTCTCATCAAGTTAATTTCAGAATGATCGTAATTCACTTTGAATAATAGATAATTATAGATACGTGGAGCCCATATTATTATGTTGGTGTCAAGAGACATTTATTGTAGTACGTGGAGTACAAATGATTTTACTAGCACTCAGGAGGGATATCAGGATACCTAGACCAATCAGAACAATAATCATAATTCATATACTTGTTTCTCACTTCTTGATATGCTTTCTTCTGCTCCATGTCAAGTTCCCAAAATTTCCTTCCATTCCACCAATACTTTGGTGAATAACACTCCTTTATATTAGGGGAATTTTGATCTACTGGGCAGGCATCAATAGTAAAACCCTGAAAAGGAGCTTCAAATGGTGCATTAGACCAATTAGTCTTCGTTTGGCCTCCGTTGGTTGCCCAACTGTCCCCGTCCCATAAACTCACTTCTACTTGCATGGGCTGGGACGGGTATTCCACGCCGATCTTTTCGTTGTCCTCCAATATTCTGATTGGCATGTCATCCACATAGAACCTGCAAAAAAAAAAAAAAAAATACACATGTATTAATTAGACTTCAAATTTGTTGTCTCTATTTCCCCAATAATGTTATAGGACTCTATAACTTGTAATAACTCATTTTTACCACACATTTTATATGTCTCACTAAATCTTCAATATTCATCCTATCTTATCATTTGTCTATAGGCAGTCTTATTGGGGCTCACATTACCATAGTCCCCCAAGCCCAATGAAATCTAATGGTTTTTTTTTTTTAATCCAGAATTTCATGTCTCTTTTTCGAGAAAACACACACACACACACACATATATATATATATATATATATATATTCTCCGAAAGGTATTTTTTGTGTGTTTCTGGCTCCGGCCCCAAAAATAAGTCTCCGTGGGCGTCGGTGCTCATTTTGGATGAAGTAGTCAGCAATTATAGATCTCACCAAATATGTAGATAAATCTAGTTATTTACTTGTAATAATTTAAATATTTCAAAAGGAAAACAGAACGTTAAATTAAACTTACATATATATATATATATATGATCACATCTCTAGTAGCTTTGTTTTCGATTTAAAAGTAGTAATTCAAGAAAGTAATATGAGTATTTTTCTTACACAACATGATGATGGTTCCAAAGAATCATGTAGGTATGGAAATCTGCTGTTGGATCAAACCATAGAACAAATCTTTGCTCTCTGTTTCCTTTCCCATTTGCAAACACATTTGTCTGTAATGTGATAGGTTTACCTTCTCTGTTGCCCAAGAACTCAAAGTCCAGCTCGTCATGTTTCTTTGTATTTGAAGTTAGCTGCCCATGAAAACCCGAAATTAATATTAATTTTTCTGTATTATTATTATTCTATCCATTCACGAAAGGTCAACAACAATAATAAGGTTGACGAAAAATTGTTCATATACATAATAAGCTGTGACCAATCCAGCAGAGTCCTTTCCTGGTAGCTTGATTCTCAAGTAGAAGAAGCCCGATCCATAGCTTAATTTTGACACAAGCCAGCCCCTATAATAATAAATTTTCAACATATATAATATATATTTTTTTAGCATCTAATTGTATATACCAAAAAAAGGTTAAATCGGTCGCGCATAAATACACACACATGCACTTTCTGGTTATATATGTGTGTCACTCATTTTATTAATTAATTTCTATAATTTCAAAATAGGAGGGATTAACGTCAAAGGGTATATATGACTAAGGAGAAATGAAAAGAAAATGGTTCAAGAAAGTTTCACCTTTCAAAAAGAAAAGTTTAATGCTTCCTAGAAAGATAATTAAATTTTCTTCTTTAAAAGTGAAATTTCTTGTAACAAACTTTTCTTTGATTCACATCGTGTAAGTGTGTGTAAACATTAAATATTTGTATTTCTTTTTTTTGAAAAGAATATTTGTATTTCTAGACAAATAGGCTTAATAATTAATTGAACCCAGTTATGTTTGGGGCTTAATTTTCTCAAACATGTAATTCTAAGGGAAAAAAAATGTAAAAAACAGAAAACTTATAACTAATAGGGCGTGGAATGTGAAATAAAATAAATGAAAAATTAATGAAGCCCTTTGCATTGATAATCATTAATTAATGTTAATCAGTATGCATAAAATATAAGTAACCAGATTGTCTGTCCATGGAAAGCTGAACTTCTCTTCCTTGGTTTAGGGACAAGACATGATAATTTCCCCACATGATCTTATAGTTGACGTCGAACTTTTCATCGTCTCTGGCTAGACTAAGCTGCAGAATCCCACAACATAGTACAACAAGTGCAAACCTGAACAATACTGTCAGATGGGCGGTTCCATCTCTTCGTCTGTCAACTTCTCCCAAAACTCGTCTCGCCATTACCTCCCTTCCCTCTTTGTGTCGATCTCTGAGAGTATTATTATTGAATTAATACCATATATAATTCTGTTGTCATTAGAGCTGCAGGTTTTAAGTTGAGGGGCCAAGAAAAGGGCATGCAAGGGCTGTGTGATCAGCTATCATTTTCTTCTATATATATATATATATATATATATAGATAGATAGAGAGAGAGAGAGAGAGAGATTCTTATTAACTCTCTCCCGTTGTAAAGTTAACTTGTTATAACTTACGTTTTTTGAAAACTTTGAAACATTATTTTGTTTTAATTTTCTGTTTTCCCCCTTTAATTCTTCAGTTTCAAGTTTTTTTATGTTGTTGCAATAATCCCATTATCATGCATGAATTAATTCTACCATTATGTCATTCATGCGGGGATTATAACTTGAATCCTATAAAAGGGAGCTTATTCTCATTTGAGACATGCATGCACACAAAATCTAGAAAAGCTCTTTCACATATGCCCGCTACTTTATTTTTTATTTATTTATTTTTTGTCAATATGATACGTGCTCGTTCTTCCACTCCCTCATGAAGAGTATTGACTGAGAGTTAGGGGGTTTTACATTAAAACCGTTATGCTGATAGTACTCGTATAAAGAGAGACCAACATGACTTTTGGACATATTCTTAACACAACTTTCTTAGGTCAATTCCTTCTTATTTTTCTCTATTATTTTGTTTTATTTGATTGAATTTTATTGTAAATTTTGCTTCGATCTTTAAGTTTTATTATCAGACAAATCTCAAATTTCACAGCATAACTCACTACTAGAAAACAGGGTATCATCGATAGAATTTTTCCTACGGCACTACAGTTACATCGAAAATTTCCAACAGTCTCCGCTTGGTCGTCGGATCTTTCCAACGGACATAATATGCTGTCGGAAAATTCCGAAGGAAATGTTCCGACGGCACAAAATTTCTGACGAAAATGATAAACCGTTAGAAATTTCCGACGGAATGAAATTTTCGACCGACTTGAAGATCCGTTGGAAATTTTAGATGGAAAGTATCCATTTCCGTCGGAAATATATATTTTTTAAGTCTCCTTTATAAAATCTTAAAAGTTTTCTTTCTTTTTTATGCTAAATATTGTTAACTAAAACTTTTTTCAATAAGTTTGAGATAAGTTTTATTTTTTAGTTACGATAATAATTCATCCAATTACTTTATTAATATGTTTTAATATGCACAATGTTCTATAATAAATATACATTAACTTTTAAACTGTGAAAAATATACAGGAGATATGTTAACTGATATATAGCAAGTAAAATTTTGTTCTAAATTTAAAACGTTACAAAAAATTAAAAGTGTTATTAATAATCAACAACATTTAGATATGAAATAGAAAATAATTTATGTTTTGGTATCTGTAATTAAAAGTACAAACTAAAGTTAGAAAAAAAAAAGAGCAAAAAAAATCAAGAACAAACATATATAATCATTTCCTTCTACTCCATTCACATATACGACCCAAACATTTGTCTTATGAAAAAGTCAATTCCATACACTCTTATAATATTCTGCAATTCATTGGTAAAGGAAAAAAATAATATGAAATAAATTTTAATGCTAACGTGGTTTTAGCTAATGAAAAAAAATATAAAACAAAAAAAAAACTTTAATCTTTTAGCGGTTATTTTGTAGTTAATGTTTAAATAACCACTACTAGAAAACTCGCGTGTACTAAAGGTAAAATTTCGACGGTCGCAAATCCATCGGTGACTCGCGTGTGCCAACGATAAAATTCCGATGGTCGCAAATCTGTCCATAATTACCAACGAAATTACCGACAATCATCAATACCATCGGTACTCACCGACGGAATGTTGTTTTCTATCAGTGAGTACCGACGAAAATATTTTGCCGTCGGAGATTACCGATAGTTGTTCCTTACCGTCGGCAATCTCGAACCCGTATTTTGGCCATAGGGTAATTTTTGGCAATTTTTTTGTCAGAAAATACAATAATATGTAAGAATGATGTATCATTTTAATAAGTAATATAATGAATATACGTGTGTTTTAATTCAAGAAATTTAATGGTTCATGATTTGTTATTTAAAATTTCCTCTATGGATTATATTTTATATATTTTATAATGATACATAAAATCACATATGTCAAAATTATAATATATCATATAACATCTAAATCCAAATTTCTTCTTCTCTAAAATATTTAAGTAAAAATGAAATAAGTTTTAAAAAATTAGTGAAATAAAATCTTTAATGATACAAAAATTTTATGTGGTTATTCAAACAAAAAAGTAAAGTAAAAACTTTAATAATCCTTATACAAATACTTATATATATAATGATCAATTCCTCCGTTATTTGTAAAATTAGGTCCAAATTTTAATTTTTTCACTTATTAATATTTAAAAATAAAAAAATACTTTGATATAAATCACTTTTTTTTTTAAAAAAGATCACATGTATAAAAAGTTAGAGATGTTTGAAAATATAAGCATCTTAACATATACTCTGTTAAAATGATAATTTTTGTAATTTACAACACTTGTAAATGATCATAAAATTTTAATTATGTTGTAACTTCAAAATTTACCAGTTTACTTGTGGCAAAAACCTAAATTGATTTTGCATAGAGAAATAATGTACAGTGTAAAAGGTTTTTTTTATCTAATATTTATATACATATATTTTACTTATTTTTTGGTTTACAAAAACAGAAATTTCATTTAATTTTTTAAATTGCAAAAATTTTATGGATATATATTAAATGTATAAGGATACAAACAAGCAATTAAAAGAAAGCTGCAGCCCAGCGGTTGGGCGTTTTCCACCCAACCACCAAGTTGTGGGTTCAAACCCTCTACCATGCGAAAAATTGAATAATTTGATTTGATATGCAATAGGGGCAGATTGGCAAGGTCGGGTGGGCGGGCACGTGGGTTCGGTTCTCATATAGATTTAAAAAATAATATTTATTTTTCTACTATTTATTGGTTCATTGGTAATCACTGGTAGACAAAGTATCCGTCGGAAAATACCGACAGCATCTAACGACGTCGGAATTCACCAACAACCGATCACTTACGAATATTTCTGATCATTCTTTTTCCGTCGGTAACTCAAATTTCTGACGGATTTTGACCGTTGGTATTGGCGTGTTTTTTTGTAGTGTGCACATTAGCTAATATAATCCAATAAATTTTAGTAAACCCTCTTTTATTATTTTTAGTTTTAATTAACAATGTATACATAATATAGAAAACTAGGGGCAAAATAATATATTAATGACACACTAAAATAAATTTAGAGCATAAATGACATATTTAATATAATAAAGTTTAATGAAATAATAAATAATACATAAAGTCAAATGTTTAAAAAAGAAAATTCATTATTTTTAAAATAACAAAATGACTAGAAGATATTATATATATATTTTATGTCAACACATTACTAAGAATGCACAATAGCCTAGTGGTTGAGAACTTACTCTCCAACCCCCAAGTCTAAGGTTCGAGTCTCCTCCATTGAATATTGAAATGAATTTCTAATTTTCCGTCAATAAGTATTATAGAGCAGGGCTTCAGAGATGGAAATTCTGGCGGCCAGTTTTCCGTTGGAAAAGTTCATTTTCAATGGAAATTCCACCTTTAGCAACGGATTTTTCCGTCGGTGAAAGCCTTTTTTTAATAGTGACTAGTATATATACTGCTTTAGCAATGTATCGGACCGTAGGGTTAGAAGAAGTAACGATGGCAATTATATAACCATGCATGCCTCATGCAATAAATGCTATGTGAGAGACATCATTTAATTGAGGTAATTGGGAATGCCTGAATTAGTTATGTAATGAAACCATTTCAGTTCTCAAATGTCACCTAAGATTTTCAATGATGTTGGTTGCAATTAAGATTTGTATAGTATATATGAGCCTCATAATATGTGTTAAATATAATTTGTTTGATTAAATTCTATTCTGAAATAGAAATAGTTTGTTAAGGGCACATTCAATATAATATATTTAAATTAAATAAGCTATTTATGTTAAAAGAGTCAAATATCAAAACTCAAATCTAATAATTTAGCATTTTGAAATGAGGTGAGTTTGGCTCTCAAATTTGAAGAACCAAAATCACCTTCTCTAGATTAGTGGTCACAAATTTCAATGCTCTTAACTCAAGCAAACTACAATTAATATTAGCTCTTATTTCAATGCTCTTTTTAAACCAGCCTACAATTAATATTATTTGTCAAATATAATTAAATTATAAATATTGATTAAATATAAAATATTACTCCCTTCTTATAAAAATTGGTCCCAATTTGCTTTTTTGCTTATCCCAAATTATTGCCCACTTTTTTTAGTTTTTTTATGTGCTCGTGTTTAATGTGCATTGATATTAATAAATAAGAGCTAATAAAGTTGAACAATAATTAAATTAAGAGATGTATTAGAAAAACTATTCACAAATTTCACTTTTTAAAGAATATTAATTAAACTTTCTTAAACTACATGAGACCATTTTTATGGGACGGAGGGAGTATAATATTTGTTTCTTGATATAATCATAATAAAGAGTAGAAATAAAGAGATTGTTGGAGTGGATTAAAATTTTACTCTCATGTTTTGTTTTATTAATTTTTTCATGTGAAGATGAACTGTCTATTTTTTATGTACTTCCTTCTCCACAAATTCTAATTTCTCATCATAATCTCTTCTTTTGAAATAATAACATGCATCTACACGATCTTTCTTACCTCTAAAAAAATCAGTTTCTTTTCAAAAATTTGTCTAATGATAAAAAAAATTAATTTTTCTTTTCATTTAATTTCAACATAAAATAATAATGTTGTAGTTTCTCTTTAATTAGAGTTCAGGAAAAAAGTGATTTATACTTGTTAATGGGTTCAAAGAATTGGAGTGTTTACTTCTCACAAATTACATACACATTTGTGTTTAAAAGAAATGAATTGTACATAAGTTAAAAATGATTTTTTTTTTTGGCAGTAAAAGAGTATTTCATTTCATGCCACTCAGGACTACCAAACTAAGCCATATAGGCATACAATCAACCCAATAAAAATAAGAAGAGTTACAAAGCGCAAAATGGGCCAGAATGTGGACAACTATGTTCCTCTCACGAGGAATATATTTTCAATAGCCACAACTCTAATCACTAAGCAAACGACGATCGAATCCTGCCAAGCAGTAACGCATTATGATGAAATTCAAATTTGAAGCACATATTGGAGGCAAGTTAGAGGCAGTCCGACTCAATTGATTCCAGAGTAAACCCACGTGCCTTTGCCAATATAAGTCCTTCCAGAAGTGCAACAACCTCTGCTTTAGCAATCGGAGGGGAACCAAAAAATTCCTTTATCACAGCAGCCCAAATAATCCCATGCTCGTCTTGAATGATAGCCTATAGCAAAGTGGTCAGACCCTTCACGTAAAGATGCATCAACATTCAACTTAAACTTGCCTTTTGCTGATTTCTGCCAAAGTGAATGGTTGGGGATTGTTTTCTTTTTTGTATAGGTTGTGTCCAAACAAGGGGTAGAAAAACATCTAAAGATTGCAATACCAATGAAGATAAACACCTACCTAGCCCATGTATCACTCGATTGCGTTCCTTTCATCTAAGATATGCAATAACAATGATTCGTAAAAGGAATGCATTATCAAATACCTTTGTAATTGAATAGATAGTGGTTCTGATGTCACCCCAAACCAAAAAAGGCTTGATAGTTTTCCAAACTCCAGCATGCTTCTCGATATCTTTTGCCACAAAACACTCAAGAAAAACATGAGTTGCCATTTCTCCTCTGCCACGCATCACACAGACGGCTGAATGGATAATCCTTCTATAGAATAAATTCGCTCCAGTTGGAATAACATTATGAAATAGCTTCCACCGGAGAATTCAAGTCTTAGGGGGAGCAGAGCGACACCAAAATTTTCTCCAGCAAGAACTCTACAAGGTGGAGTTTCCAATCTCAGCAGAACCAGCCAATTTCCTGAGGCAAGGATGACCACTCCTGACCGAATACACATCATGTGGTTCATGATGCCAAATAAGTTTATCATCTGCTGTGACATCACCCAGTGAGATAGAAAGGATTGCACCCCTATCAACTAGCCAGAAAAAATGACTAAGTTTATCAACATTCCAACCTTTTGATGCTGAAATCAATTCCGAAACCCTGTGTAAACCCCTAATATTTGGAGAGAAGGGTTTGAAATGTAGTGCAGTAGGAATCCAAGAATGATTAAAAAATGATTTAATAATTGAAATTCTAATTCAGACTCCACTTTTGCTACAACTACTTTTGACAACCATATACTTGCAAAAAAATCACAATGTTTTACTTAAAAATAAAATAACTTTTAATGGTATAAAGATCCAAATAATCACCAAGTACCATAATACGTACGCTTTCATAACATTACTATAGAACCATGTTTATAACAATGTTCTTGACTAATCTATATAAAACATGTAATTCACAAGCTGCTTAATACTAATCACCAATTGTAAGAAGGTTTTCTTTCATACATGCACAAATAGTGCTAAATAATTGCCATTTTGCACGATACCTTCTCATTATTTTTTGAATAATTTTGTTTGGACAATAGAGAGGACAAAGAATTTGACAAAATAAATATGCGGTTCATGTGATTGACATTAATTTAAAATTGACATGATGTGTTGAAAACCAAGATCGTGTCATGTGTCACGTGTTTTGTTTCACTTTTTGTATCCGTCTTCGTTCAAATAGCACAACTCTTTTTTTCTCCCAATTAAACAATTCTATTTCTCTCTCAAACTTTACAAGCGACTTAGGTCAATGACCAAACCCCACAAGGCACTTTAGGTAAATGACCATTGACCCAAATAATGGCAATAGAAATAAATAAAAAACCATAGAAAATATGAATTTACCTTCCTATCCTCCATTACAATTGATATCTCTCCCAACCTCTTTCAAAATCCTAATGTCGTTTGAAGCAAGTGACGCCCTGTGAAATCCCTCACATTGGTCTGAAATTCCTAATCTCTAATCCCCCATTCAAATGTCCAACGGCTCTCTCCTAAACCTAAATCCAATTCTTAGCACCCCACCTTTAAATTGTTAGCTCAAGTTCAAGATAAGTCCCTCATTGTTCTTTCCATTTTGGCTGATTTATGGACAACTATAGCTGTAATTTTGCTTGAGTTTTTACTGGAAACTGCTGCTGAGTGGTGCTTTGAGTTTATATGTGCATAGGGTACAGGTTTTGTGGCAAGCATTTTGCTCCTCTCTTTGTGACAAATTATGCATCCAAGGTATGTGATAGGTTGCTTGAATGAATTTTAGTGTTGCATTAGAATGGACTAATGAGAACTATCTCGAGTTTTAATGCCCTAAAGTCGATCCCACGTATAACTTCCACGCAGTGCAACAAATTAGACTCCACCACTTAATAGAATCAAGTGGATAGCAAACTATTGAACATCTTGGCCATGGAAAGACTTTGGGTACTTAAAACGCATATAATATAGGAGAACTTCTACCATATGGAAATATCCATCAACAAGTAGCAAAATTCAAATCTTTCTACTGACAAAAATTTCCCCTCTCTATTACATAATTTCTAACAAATGACAGAGATAATATTACAAGTTAAAATATTTCATAAATCGTTAGTTGCCCTCTCAAAGCTGGATGCATTCTCATAAGTTGAGGCATCCATTTTGATTGGACACGTCACTGGTGACATTCAAAACAAGTCCAAACAACTCAACTAAATTCATCAAATATCAACCCTCCATTAATGTCCACATCAACCCTTTCTATATATAACTCTCTCTAACATTCCTATATTTTTATCATTAAATATGCATTGGTTAGGCTACTCATTATAAATGGTTGAATTATATCCATCAACAAGTAGTAAAATTCAAATATTTCTACTGACAAAATTTTCCCCTCTCTATTACATAATTTCCAACAAATGATAGAGATAATGTTACAAGTTAAAATATTTCATAAATCGTTAGTTTCCCTCTCAAAGCTAGATGCATTCTCATAAGTCGCGGCATCCATTTTTATTGGACACGTCCCTGGTGACATCCAGAACAAGTCCAAGCAACTCAACTAAATTCATCAAATATCAACCCTCCATTAATGTCCACATCAACCCTTTCTATATATAACTCTCTCTAACATTCCTATATCTTCATCATTAATCATGCATTGGTTAGGCTACTCATTATAAAGGGTTGAATTCTAATGGTGGGTTAACTTTTGAATTTTGGGATTCGTGGTGCATGCCACATGTACATAATTGTCATGTTTCAGTTATATATTATGATATAATAATTCAACTTTTCTTAATGATATAAAAATGCATAGTAATAATCTGGTAATTTCAAATTATAAGTCATGTGTCTCATATCTAAAAAGATAGACATTCATTATTTATTTATTAATCATGATTATTATTTTGAAAGAATAAACATTCATTATAATGCAAAACATCATAATTGTTGCAAAATAACCCTAAATATACTGGAAAAGTAGTTCAAGACCTCATCACATCAACTCGGTTGGCTAAACTCTATTGGCCATTCACTTGAGGACAAACGAGTCTATCTATATGTAAAAGAGCATGTTGAACCGAATTTCATTTTATGATTATTATACATATAAGGCACGTCGTTTTTCTAACTTGACTGTGCCCTTTACCAATGTTGCATTGATCTATATAATGTATTAAAGTGGCTGAGCTTGAAATTTGATGGAAATCTCCAACTGGTACAGATTAATAGGGAAGGCATTCTCAAGTGTTGGTGCGGCCAAGAAATGGTAGCGACGGAAGTTGGGTTTTGGCTGATTTCTTGATGGCAAGGAAACATTATATTGCTGGAGTCAAAAACCAATGTACTCAGGTAAAAACGCACACCATATCTCAATTTGTACTAGCTGTAATTATGTGGCATTTATTCTTTTGCATTTGAGGGATAGTTTGGCATATACATACACATTGATTGCATTAAAAGAATATGAAATTGAAAATTACCAGCTATAAATTGGATCCTCCTACTGTGTTTTCAAGATAGTATAATCTGGGGAGAGTGAGGGAACTTCACCATGTCCCAATAGAAAGTGGTGAAACAATTTGCATTCAAGGAATTGTTTTTAGTTTTTTAAAATTGAAATAGATGTTAATCCAATTGTTCATGAATTCAGATTTGGTAACTATGGCTGCCAATTATTGCTCTTCTAGATGACAGAAAATGAGTTTATTATTGAATTTTCATTACATATCAAACTGACAAGGTTTAATTATCTTTTGTCCTCATTTTTATGTGCTCTTATATACTATATGATCCTTGTGTAATTTTTAGTTTATATATTCACTTAAATTTTAAAATTTTTGCAATCTCAAATTCACTTTAATTTTTAGTTTATTCATTTTTCGGTGTGATCAAGGTTTTCGTTGTTTCTTGCCTACTGAAATGCTAGCTAACTTTAAATTTTCAGAATGCTCATTTATACAAGAAAGATAAACAAACAGTAAATTCTTAGCATAGATGGAGGCAAAAATGGCAAGCCCAAAAGCAAAAGGCATCTAAACTTCATATGTTAATTTTTTGTCTCTGCCAATTTCTACCAAATAATTCATCCTCTACTTAAAAGCGTGAAAATTTTAATCGATTTTTCTCCGTATCTTAAATTAAGAATTTTTAATATTTGCTTGAAAAGATTATCATCCCAATATGTAATGTTCTTATCATTCAAATGTACATACAGGGTTAATGGAATTTGGAATTTCTATTATTTGTTTCTACTATTGTCATATCGGTCCAAAATTATGAGATTTTGGTTTGAAGTTATACACTTGACAAATCATTGCTTGATTCTGCCACTAGTAGATTTCCCACCCGCTACAGCAAGTGTTGAGATTTGGATGTCTTCTACTGCTGTTTGACTTAATAATGTTGAATTACGGCGGAACATTGATTCATGTTTTTGGATTTTCAATTTTTGCATATTTCTTTTTATATTTGAACCTTGATGAAATTTTCAATGTGTATCATGTGTTGCTTCTCAAGCAGTGCATATTCATTTTCTATACTAAACAATAAAGAACTCCATTTTTTATTTATTGCAAGAAATTCAGTTTCAAGACCTAGTTAATATTTTGCTTTTCTTTTATAATTTGAAGTTGCTATCTTTCAAGCTAGTCTTCTAAGTATCTTCTGAATTGTATTTATTTGCAGGTACAATACAATTCTACGAGCAACTTTTGCAAAATCACATATAATTTATAGTGGGCCCTTTTGCTATTCGTTAAGCATTGTACAATGGATATATAGTATAAAGTTTTGGTATAATGGTCAAAGTTTTTGCTTATCATGTACATTAATTTGAAGAATGTATAGAGACTTGAATAGAGTAGTTAACTTAGTGTCCTTGCTTATGTATATATTAATGTACAAGGATATGTAATCAGTAATAGGTTGGATAAGTATGTAATATAAGGGAAACTCTGTCAAAATTTCTGTAAAAACTTTTATAGTCTCCCATGATGATACTTTTGTATAGGAGTTTCTAAATACTAACATGTTGCTAAAGTTCATAATATAGAGGAAATTCTGCCAAAATAATGGTAAATACATTTTGTGTTTTCTCTGGATCCTCTTTTCCAAACACTAAAAACACAATGGGATGTGGTATATAAAAGCACTTTGTGTACCACGGTGGAAAGAAGGACTTAGAATGGCCCAGAAGGGCCATAACTGCACTGGTGCTTTGTAATCAATAGACATTGTGGCATGGGTACCGTGAAAGGGTCACCAGCGCTGCCGGGGTGCCGTGATGGTCTGAATGCATAGAAATTAAAGGCAACTTCATGTAATTCACACCCATGGCCATATAGGTCCGTGTGCACGTTTTCAATGCGTTTAACATAATTGGAGGCACAAAAGAATGAGTTTTTGTCATCACTTTACGCTATAATTTGCAATATCTATTTACTAAGTTGTAAATAGCACTACCGATGGCAGTTCATATAATCCCTATGCTCGAATGTGTTAAAATAATATAGGTATGACAGGGAAACTCATTGGGTACGTGCTGGTGAAAGGAAATCCCTGAAATCAAGGCAAAAGCTCATCATTGCACCAATGCCATGATAATGACATCGTCACGGCAGGGATGTGGTGATGACCTAAAACATGTCGAAATCGAGATCTGACTCAACTCCTTTAAATATGCAGTGTCTCCTTACAAGTTTCCAACACATTTACTAATTTTGGGGGCACGAATATAGTGAACCAACGAGTTTAGGCCATCACCTTACGCTATAACACGTAACATCTATTTATTAAGTTGTAACTATCACTACCGAGTGCAGTTCATATACTCTCTATATTTGAAAGAGTTGATATAAGTTTGGTGTAACATCTCAATTTTCATGGATCAAAAGTCGACCGTGGAATAGTCAACTCAAGGCTAAAATTAAATTATTTGGATCAAAATTAAAGTTATCAAAGGGTTTAAAGTAAAAGAATTAAGGTTGAAGGACTTATAGGTAAATAAGACTTCAAGGACCCATTTAAATCACTTACCAAAGTTGAGGGTCTCTATGTGTAAATTGCCATATATTTATGTTTTGTCTTGCAATTGGAATGAAGAACAGAAGCATACGCGAATTTCGGCAGAAAGAAGAGAAAATGGAAAAAGAAAAGAAAAAGGAAAAAGGGAAAGGAAAAGAGAAGAAAGTGAGGAAGGTGTACATTGATGGTGACAATTGGGTTTTGATTCCTTGGATAATTTATGTAAGTATGCCAAGAGATTGTTTATTTTTGGGTTTATGTATTTTCTATTGGATGGGACTACATAATTGATGTTTATGTTGAAATAATGATGAGTTTTAATCTTTAACTCTTATTATATATTATAGGTTGATTTTCATAAACCCTAAAAATTGAGAAATTTGGGTTTTTGCTATATGGTGTCTTATGATGAATTTTAAGGGGGAAAATGATAAATTTGTTGATATAGGTTAGATGTATTTGAAAATTTTGAATGAAGTGTTCGTTGGGACTTTGAAGTGAATATCATTGTATTTTGTTAAATTAAATAAAATTTTTGGATTAATTGGAAGAGGGAAGCTAGGTCTTCTTTAATGAAAAAGAAAGCATAAGAGGCTAATATTGGGTTCTAGGAGGCCAAATATGTATGTATGAATTTAGTAAAAGGGACCTTAGGCAAGGAATTATTTTGTATGAAGTTTCTGTTTTTCCAACTTTAGAAGGTCATAACTGATTATATAAGTGGAATTTTAACAAGGTACAAGTTGGAAAATGATCTTCTATGAGTCATCTATCATCCAAAATTTGAATAAAGCCATTTGGAGGTCAGTAGGGGTTTTTATGATATGTTTTGTGAAGAGTGATGGTGCAGACCCGAGAATAGATTATGGGAGTGGAAAAAAATAATTTGGTGCTCTTAACTTAGTTTTCTTGAGCTCAATTTTATATATGATAGACTTATATAAGTGTTCTACCTTATGGGAAAATTTCATAAACATATGATACCGTCCTTGAATATAACATGGATTTAAATGTGCATTGCCCAAATAAGAGAATTCAATTCTTGTTTGAGAAGTTGGATTGAGTTTTGATCCAATAAATGGTACACATAATTGATGAAAAAGTTTAGTTAAGAGTGGAAATGAAAGGCTATTAGGTTATTATTATGATAGCATACTTTAACAATTATTGAGCTTCTAATTTAGTATATATAGTGATAAAATGAATTGCTAAAACTAGAAGGAACTAGATGTAAATGAAATTTCATATGATGCCACAGGAAATGATAAATGCTCAAAGGAAATGAAACAGGAAAGGAACTATGTTATGTTCATACTTAGCCGGTGAGTGGAATCTTTCTCTTTTCTCTTTTTAAATGGAAATTTATTATGTTTCAATTTCGCATTAACTTGCAATGTTTTATGATGATCATGTATTTTCATGAAATTTCACAAAAGATGATACTTTCTTCAGAAATGTGCATGTGGATATTTATGTAAAATGTTGCCTCATGAACTGTAGAGAAATGTTTGATTTGAAAATGTGATTTATGAAATGATGTATCAAAACCCCCAAAGTTGTGTCCTATGTTATGATATGCCGCCTACGGGCGAAGGGGCATATGGCTCAAACTGACCAAACAAACGCCGCCCGGGTGAAGAGGCCTATGTGCTAGCTATGGCTCAAGCTGTTTAATTGTGCTGTCTAGAGCGAAGGGCTCATAAGGTACCTATAACCCAAGCTGACCGTCTATGCGCGTATGACTTGATATCATGATCATGGGATGTGGATACTCTTTGGGGAAGATTTTATGATGATCTTGAAATGCAATGATATTCATGATGTTCTCTAATGAATTATATAATGATTATGAAGTGAAATGATGTTCATAATTTTTTCTAACATGTTATGATTCCATAAAGGTTGATGTTACGCTAGATTTATGTTTAAAGTCACGAAATTCCTAAATGACTTGAGCATTTTATTCAAGACGTTGCAAAAGTTACCTTTCCATTTTCAAAAGCATGTTTATTTATAAAAGCTTCACTCACTGGGCTAGTTAGCTCATATGTTTTCAATGTGATTTTTCTTTCAGGTGGCAATTGGAGTTTGGGCAACACATCAAGATCGAGCCTGCTATTTCCAGAATTGAGCCACCATCTAATGAAATGAACTGTTATAAGGTTGCTGTTAGTATGATTTATAGATTTTGATGGGGTTAAGCTACTAGTATACATTGAGGATTATGAGTAAGCATAATTGGTTTAGTATAATTTTTCATATCTGAAGTATTCTTATTGGTGACGGTGGGAAATTATTACATTGTGAAGTGTATTTGGGTTGAGGTTGGCTATTATGTAGGTTGGCTTTTGTGAACAATTAGATGAGATGCTGCTGAATTTTTCTATGATCATTAGCATATGCACGAGCCGTGACGGTAAATTCTGACTTCTAGTTGGAATTTATCATCTGTGCACGTCACACTTTTAGTAAGTTAGAGGTCTTGGGAGTGGGGCGTGTCATTTGGTATGATAGGGAAACTCATTGCAAACATTCCAGTTTAAAGAGGGCCCCGAAATCAACACAGAAGCTCATCACTACACCTATGCTGCGATACTATCACCGTCACTACAGAGGTGCTGTATTGGACTGAATCACGTCATAGTTGAATATGACTCGACACCCTCAACTGTACAGCATTGCCATGCATGTTTTGGCTATGTTTAATAATATTAGAGGTGTGAACTAAAGCTAACCAATGCAATTAAGCCGTCATTTTATGTTATAACGCGTAACAATTAGTTTCTAAGTTGTAAATGTCACTTCCGAAAGCAATTTATATATTTCTCATGCATGAATGAGTTAAATTGTGTTTCCTAAGGTAAGGAAACAGATTAGGTACGTCCTAATCAAAGGAGGATCCCGAAATCCCTCAAGAAACACATCATTGCACCATGCTACTATGAGACCACTGTCGTGGTATGGGTGCAGTGATAGCCCGAATCGACTTTAAATTACCTGCAACTTGACACACTCAACCAGGCTACATTCTTAGTTGGTATGGATCAGAAGTTGATTGAGATTTGCTAAAAAGGGCCAATCTAACTTGCAAAATTACGTGACTTAGACTTAGCACGATTGACGACATTTCATAAGCTGTTCGGCCCCGAAATAATGTGCTGTAACTTAGATCTAGCTGGGAAAGGGATTGGTTCATCGGGGTAAAATTTGGAGTAGATATTCAACACAGAGTGCCATCATTATACCTATGCGGCTATGCTACCACCGTCGTGGCGTGGGTCCGTGATTGCCCGAATCGATTCAAAATCGCCCACAACTTGATACACTCAACGAGACCACTTTGCTAAGTATGTTTTCAGTGTTTTTAGTTAATGTGGATCGGAGGTTGATTGAGTTTTGCTAAAAAGGGCACAATCTAACTTGTAACGTTATGTAATTTACACTTAGCATAACTTACTACATTTCGTATGAGGTCTAGCTGGGAAAGAAAATTGGTTCATCGGGGTGAAATTTGGAGAATATATTCAACATAGAGTTCCATCACTACACCTATGCCGCTATGATACCACATTCGTGGCATGGGTCCGTGATGGCCCGAATTGATTCGAAATCGCCCTCAACTTGGCACACTTGACTAGACCACTTTCTTAAGTATATTTTCAGTGTGTTTAGTTAATGTGGATTGGATGTTGATAGAGTTTTGCTAAAAAGGGCCCAAGATAACTTGTAACATTATGTAGCTTAGGCTTAGCACGATCAATAGCGTTTCATATACGGTCCTGCCCCAAAATATTTTACTATAACTTGGGTTTAGCTAGTAAAGAGAATTAGTGCATGCATCGGAGTGAAATTTCAAGCAAAGATTCAACACAGAATGTCATCACTTTACCATGCCGCTATAGGACCACTATCGCGGTATGGTTGTAATTATGCCCAAATCGACTCAAAATTGATCACAACTTGACACCTCAATCAGACCGAATTCCTGATTATATTTTCAGTGTGTTTAGTTAATATGGATCAGAGGTTGCTAGACTTTTGCTAAAAACGGTCCAATCTAATTTGTGTAGTTATGTAATGTATACTTAGCACGTCTAATAAAGTGTCAAGGACATTATAGTTAACAGAATTTGCCTAAGAGTGTATTTAGTACATCCTTAGAGTCACATCATTGTTAAATGAGAGTCACAAAATTGCCTCATATACAGATCACTGCACATGTAGATATAGGATTGACCGTCACTACATGAGTGTGGTGTTCTATAGTAATATATGTGTACTAGTTATATCCAATTTCCAACATATTTATTGGAGGCTGTGTAGTTGTTCCCACGATAATTCAAAGGCAGCTCTTCACAGAAATAAACATAGTGGATTTGAAACTACAAAACACTAGAATTCCAACTCTATACCAAGACAATCAAAGTATAGCTCTAATGAATATTGGTTTATGAAGGCAATCAGGACTTTGTTGAATCTTGGAGACAAGGACATAATCCACCTATGAAGATCCACAGTGGACCTCTATTTCCATATACCGTCACTTTCCTCTATAAACTCACCACCTTGAGAAATTGAAATATACATTGTATCCCCATTGTCCATGTCTGCGTTACAACCATAAATAAATAAATTTTAGTTCCTTAGTTCATAAATTTTCTAATTAAGAAAACCTACTGCATGAAAATTATATTAGAAGATAACTACATAGATGCTTACAATAAAACGATACATACGCATCTCACTAAACAAAAAGAAAATACACAACGCTTGCAAAGTACCTTACGACGCTCTTCCGATCTATCAATTAGAACTAAGGAAAAAAACAAATTAAGTTCAAGCAGGAATAACGACACAGATGCTGTGATATAGTACAACTCATGGTATACATGCTGTGACATCAACTATTCTACAGTACAAACTTTAAAACAATAGCACATGTTTTGAAATTTAGCTACTACTATAACGGGAAAAAATAGTACTTCTAATTGAAATCACGACATCAATGCCGAGTAGTTATATATGGCACAACTTCTATACAGTGATGATAATTGAACCACAAACCAACATCTTAACACACTACACATGTCGCAGAAAGGAGTAGAAGCAAATTACTTCAAACTGGCATCACGACATGCATGAAGTGACATAGTACAGATCACGGTTCCATGCCGTGACGTTGATTGAAGGCAGGAAACCCACTCTCAGATCAGCGAAATCCACTCCCACTCACGAAAACATTAGAAAAGATCAATAGAGAGTAAGAAGAATGGTACCATGAGTTTATATTCATCTTCTTAGTTCTTAAAAAAACACATACCTCCATGAATGCACCATTAGGGAGACCATTCACCGACTATTGAGGAGATTTTTCTCTTTTCTTCTACTAGATTGTGAGATTCAGAGTCATCTTTGCCAGCAAATTGAAGCAGAGGTTCACAGGGGATCGATTTCTTCTTTTCGCGTAGGAGCAGTGGATGGATAGAGGTTTTGTCCCATTAACTAACGTTAGTGGATGAAGATATTCTGAGGAGTTTTTATTATTTTTAATTGCCTTGGTTAGATGGATTATGGAGACTTGGTCTTTTGAATGGAGACTTTTGTTGACTTGATCTTTTAAATAAATTCCCCTAACGGTATTTTCTGGTTCTAATAAAATGTAGGTTGGCAGGTTTGAATTACAGTAATTAGATGTTCACGTTTCGAGTAAAAAGTCTTGAATCTAAATCACACACACCCCTATGATATTTCTCCTTACCCTCCTGATCTCTCCTTTGTATTAGAAAAAAGAAAGGTATGCCAACGGGCTTATCTTTTGTTGACTAGGCCTTACTAAATACTCGGGCCCTACTTAGGCTTGAATGATATAGGCCCAAATTCATGTGAGGGCCCATTCATAATCTTCTCATATCCGGTCCACTTGTTATTATTGCGAGAATAGTTTTTCCGATCTTGACACAGAGAGAGAGAGAGAGAGAGAGAAGAGAGAGAGTGAGGGGAGGGAGAGTTGTAAATCCATTTTAGAGAGAGAGAGTTGGGAAAGCAACGAGCACGAAGACGAAAACGAACCTGAATATTTGTATACTCTTTCTTTCTCCCGCATACACTCACAATTGCATAGATTATATACATACATAATCATATATCACCACCTATATATCTATTCGTCTCTTTCTATTGTACCGTGTACTGTCATTGGAGAAAGGGGTGAATGCTTTATGGGGGTACAAATTCTAGGGCAAAATTTTGGTGCTATGGATTGAGGTACGTTCTATATCAAACGCAAAACCCTAGAATTGGGGGGAAGTTTGTAGAACCTGCATTTTTATACCCTAGCTTGCATTTTTTCGCTTTGTTGATCACAATTCAGGTGTTATTTTATTTTCTCAGCTTTTGAAGCCCGAGACTATGGAATTCTGCTAAATTTTTACTTAAACCGTCCATTTTATCCGACACATTTTGTGGAGAGGAATTCTGAGATGCTGGTTACCTGATTTTTTTTCTTGCATTTTGTTTGAATTGCTCTGAGCCCATGTTGGTTGTTACCCTGGGTGGCAGTAACTTTGTACGTTTTGACATTTTACTTTCTAATTATAGGTGCCTCTTTTTTTTTTTTTTTTTTTTTTTTTGTGTTTGGGGGGGTCGCGTGGCTGTTCAGTGTGGTTGACTGCTGTTATATAATTACAAGAGTGAAGAGATGATACTGAGATACTGAAGAATATCTTATTCAATCATCATCGGACTGTTTAGCTAGTTGACGTGGGCTAATCCATTTTATGTACCAATATGCTACAATTGTTAGGGGAGGAAAAAAAATCAACGCAAATATATCTGCATGACCACACATTCCAGAGCTTACCTATTTTTCTTCTTTTCTTATTTATTTTATATTTAGAGAATACTTTTGATGTGCCTAATTGCCAGTCAAAATTTTGTAATCTATCTTCTCACTCCTGCTAGTTGCAAGAATTATGCATATACATGAATAATGCCCTCCCTATCTGCATGTGTATGGCAACTGAGTATATATATATATATATATATATATAAATTCACAATATCTGGTAATTTTGTTGGTATCAATCTATGGAGTTCGCACTACACTTTACGCTAGAATCTTACTTTGAGCTTGTCTGACTCCCATTATTCTTTCCTATTATAATTTCACCTACCACTTATTTGATTACTAATTTGACAACTACTCAACTATCACCACACATTTCAAACTTCAATTAAAACTTCACCACTCATTTCAACTCATTACAATTTCATTCTCATAATGAGAATCAAACAATCACTTTGAAAGAGCTTTGTTGTTAGGATGAGTTGTGATTTAGTTACATAGTTTGTGATCATTTATGGATAGTTATGGTAGTCAATAATGATGGTGGTCAGGACTTCATATCATCCTAATTTTGTGTAGCTTTTCTGTCTATGTATCATGTGATCACTGCATGTCTTGTAGCATTAAGCCTTTAAGTAACTCTTTATTGCACATGTTTGTCTTGCTAGATGATTGTATTTTTTGGTATTCATTCATTTATTTTAAAGTTCTATATTGCTGCTATAAGTCACTGAAAGTTGTCCCTGAGAACATAACACTAAGAAGGATTTTAACATGGATGTATAACCATGCCAGAATTGATGAAAAAAGGAAATAAGGCTATATGCTAAAAGTGGATGTTATACAAATGTGAGGATAAATTAAGTGAATGATACTTTGGCGTTAGTGACATTCCTTGAGTGGTTTTGAAGAAGTAATTATCTGCAAGAGTGGCACTATTGCAGGGAAAAAAAGGCGGTTGGGAGAGAGTTGTAATCCTAAATACACTTGGCCTGATGGTGGAAAAGGATTTGATTTGATTTGATTTGATGCTGTGGAATCTTCGGTAATAATGAAAAAGTTGTCACATGTTTCAAATTTAACAGGAATTAGACTTAGCTTATTGTTATGTGCTAAGAGTTACATTACAAGTAGGTAACAAGGAACACGGTGTTATCCCATTCACATTTACTTGTAGACTGAACAACCATGCTTATCTCTGTTGCAATATTTAACACATTGAACAATTTAGTATCAGTTTTTTCTTTGTTTATTGCTCTAAGATGGTTGTGTGTTGCAGTTCTCGTGATTGTGTATGAACTTAAGGGTCATTTTTGTAGCGGTTACTGGACAATTACACTTCATGCAGATATGTTCAAAGTTTCTTTCTGCTGATTATATTCCTAATGCTTGAGGATTTAACCAGGCAAAGACTTCAAAATGATCCCATTGCTGCAACAGTAAAGAAAAGGGGTGGAATAGATAAAGTTCATCTAGAGAGGTAATTTTCATGGATACCAAGGCATGCCTTGAACCTCAGCATCAGGCACACAAAGTGGCCCACGAGGCGCATTGTTCTTTTTTTCTTTTTCCTGGGCCTGGGAGTTGGAGGGGTGGTCGGGTTTGGGGCTTTTTTTAGGCGCACGCCTCAGAGTTCTGCGCCTTTTTTAATGTCTTGGGCCTCATCTCATTCCAAAAATTTTATTATACACCCATGGGTTTAGGATATGTGGCAACACATGGGTGGCTGAGTTAAAAAGGATGGGACCCATTTCAAGTACCCATATATTGCCAAATACCGATGGGTGTATAATAAAATTCTTGCTCCTTATTTGTGAATCAACCACTTTCCATTGTCTTGGTAAGTCCATACTTTTTAACTTGCCTATATTAAATATGTTAAGTGATTTGTTTAACTTGACACCTGCCTTTGTTAAACGTCTTGGGACACTATTTATTTCAAAACTCAACATTTTAATTGTGACTTGTTTTTAAGAACACCTAACTTATTTAATCTAGTGCTTAACATAATCAATTTATTAACTACAAATTTATTAGCTGTAATTTAACTATTAGAGATAGTCAACCTAAACAAAAATAAACCTTCCATTAACATCTAGAGCGTAGCCTGCATTGGAAAAACACAGTCTCGCTCCATTCTGGTGACAAGAAAGTCTCACAGGTGACAAGAACAAAAAAGTTGGTAGTTAGTGCTTGTTTGATTCTCATTATACATCCACATTATAATTTCAGTTAGCACAACCACACATGTCAAACTTTCGTCAAATCTCCATCACTCATTTCACTACATTATAATTTCTCATTATAATTCAGTTGCAACAATGAGAATCAGACAATCACTTAGTCTTCTATTTTTCTTTCTTCCCTGCATCCTTTTACCAACACTTTCCTCCCCATTTTTTTGTGTTATCTGTTAGCATTAAGTAATAGATTTCATAGTTAAGAAATAGTGATAAAAATGATGTGATAAGTTATAATGCATTAGAGCATGATTAATGTGGGTTTGTTTTGTGTGTGTTGTTTTTTTGGTTTTCTTTTTTTTTTTTTTTTTTGGGGGGGTGCCCGGGGGCTTAACACAAATTTGGGTTTTTCCCCCTTGAGCCAAATAATGTAGAGGTGAGATATGGTGAAATTTAGCACTTACCTTTGCCCCCATTTTATAGATTCCACCCTTGCAATTGGTCCCCCCCCCTTTGATTTTTTTTTTCTCTTTTTCAAATAGGTTTTTTCCACTTGAATTTTTCATTTTGGGTTTTTGCCCCACATTAATCATGCTCTTATATCAAATAAAATCATAAGAAAAATTAGTTTCTGGATCTTTTTTATTTAGAATGGATAAATTATTTTTTGTTGGCGAGGCTTAAGCATCACGTTACAAAATAAAAAATATGTTGTTCCCATTCTATTATATATTCTGAATCCTCTTGTTAAGGTTCCACGAGGAACTTATGCCATATTACCTGCTTCAGTTTCCTATTTTTATTTTAAAATAGAAATAGAATGAGTGTAAGTGAGTTGTAGAGATCTCATGTACTAAATATGGGTACTGTGGAATTTGTAGACAACTCTAGTTTGACAAATTCCTGTTTCCAAAAAAGAAATTGGAAATAACTGAGGCTTAGAAGAGTAATCATGAGTTGTAAACCTCAATTCCTCCAATCTGCTTAAGCTGAAATATCTTGAAGATCTTATGCTTGTTCAGTGCAGCTGCAAATGAAAAATTGCTTTTGTTGTTTGGTTGGTGGGTCCCTTGGCCATATCAATCAACTTCCTGGCATTTTTCAGTTTTCTTTCACATTCAAGAGTTAACCATTCCAATCACCTTTATGCCGATTACAAGTGTTTTAATCACCATGGGAGCACATTTTGGCAGAAAGGGCATATGATCATTTGTGCCTGTTTGATTCTCAGTAAACACAAAAATTATAACTTCATGTGCAACTCATTTGACATCTAGTCAATCACAACCACACATTTCTAACACCAATTAAATTTCCACCACTCAATTCATTTCTCATTTTAACTCAAACCCATAATTTGAATCAAACAAGCACTTAGTATAATATAATACGTAGAGATTGAAATAGATTGACAACTGAGTCCGGCCTTCAGTCTTCTTTTAGTACTTGTGTCATATCATCTTTCTTAGCTTTCAAGTAAATGCTGATTTTTAGCCAAGAAGAACAAGCTCTTACAGTATTCTTTTTTACGTTTTTCCGCGAGGCACATGCAGTTTTAAGTTAAGATTATGTTACTGTTTTTTTTCAATACCTGAGTCTTCCTTTTCTTTGCTTCTAGGAGATCACATTGGGCTTTCTATTAATGGAGTGGATCAGCTGCTGCTGGTAAAGTGGGAATGCATGGATTTAGCTATGTGCCTGCTCTATTAGTCAATGCAGAGGTTGATTCTATGGGTGGAGCTTTTGGAGGCAGAGTTGAACTTAACAAAGCTACTCTGCTACATGAAACAATCGAGAAGGTTCAAACTGAGCTTAGGTAATACGTCTTATAGGGCTAAGAGCTTTGCTTTCTATTTGAAGTTGTTGCTCGTTTTTGTTATTCTCATGGCTATGGTAAATTACTCTGTGGTAACAGGCAAGAGTATGATGTTCGAGAGGAAAGGAGGAGAGAACTAGAATTTCTTGAAATTGTATGGAGTAGTACCTTGGCTACTTTTTTTTTAATCTTCACTGGACATCTTTCAGTGCTTAATTTCTGTTTAATTGCAGGGTGGAAACCCCTTGGATTTTAGGATTGGGAACGCTGGTTCAGTCAGTGTCCAGTCAACTTCATTGACAGGTTACCATCCTGATCAGTTTGTGACCAGGTATTTTCACTGAGGATTTGCTGCACTAATGGTTCTATTTGAATTTATGTTTATCTGATATATATATATATATATATTTTTGGGTATTGCAGTGAAGCAAAAGGTAGTTTTGCGTTTACTGCATCACCTCATGGGGACTCTGTTGAAAGTAGTGGTAGACCTGGGGGACGTCTGTCCTCTGAAGCTAATAGCGCTGATAATCTAATGTTATTTGATGGTGAAAATGAGT
Source organism: Nyctanthes arbor-tristis (assembly GCA_963692815.1). NCBI lineage: Eukaryota > Viridiplantae > Streptophyta > Magnoliopsida > Lamiales > Oleaceae > Nyctanthes > Nyctanthes arbor-tristis. The sequence continues at coordinate 63,350 of CAVNYN010269518.1, forward strand.
TTTCTGGAGCTAATCGGAACTCTGAAAATAGGAGTAAAATTGCTCCATCAGATCGCTCACTCAGAGTTGATGGGAGTTATAATCCTATGGAACTTGAGGGTTCAGTTACTTTTGGTCTCCCCAGAAAAGCATATAAGAGGCGCAATAGGTCACGACCAAGTCGTGATGGAGCTAGGTCAGGTTCAAATGATGTAGTTCTAGCTCGAGGATGCTACAGCTCTTTACCTTCCAGTCATGGTCATAGGGATGTAAAAGGACCAGTCTTTGATGCAGAAAACCGAGAGGACCCAGATGTATCACTGAAATGCACTTCAAAGCCTGCAAGTCCTAAAGGTGGTATACATATCCATAAGATTTTTGTCTCAGAAGGTCAGCAGGATACGGAGTTGGATGCTACAAGGGCTGTAGAATGCACTTCAAAGCCTGCAAGTCCTAAAGGTGGTATACATATCCATAAGATTTTTGTCTCAGAAGGTCAGCAGGATACGGAGTTGGATGCTACAAGGGCTGTAGAATGCACTTCAAAGCCTGCAAGTCCTAAAGGTGGTATACATATCCATAAGATTTTTGTCTCAGAAGGTCAGCAGGATACGGAGTTGGATGCTACAAGGGCTGTAGAATGCACTTCAAAGCCTGCAAGTCCTAAAGGTGGTATACATATCCATAAGATTTTTGTCTCAGAAGGTCAGCAGGATACGGAGTTGGATGCTACAAGGGCTGTAGAATGCACTTCAAAGCCTGCAAGTCCTAAAGGTGGTATACATATCCATAAGATTTTTGTCTCAGAAGGTCAGCAGGATACGGAGTTGGATGCTACAAGGGCTGTAGAATGCACTTCAAAGCCTGCAAGTCCTAAAGGTGGTATACATATCCATAAGATTTTTGTCTCAGAAGGTCAGCAGGATACGGAGTTGGATGCTACAAGGGCTGTAGAATGCACTTCAAAGCCTGCAAGTCCTAAAGGTGGTATACTCTTCCGATAGATTTTTGTCTCAGAAGGTCAGCAGGATACGGAGTTGGATGCTACAAGGGCTGTAGAATCAAGCGATGAGCTGAATAAAGGCGGCTTATTACATGTTGCATCAAAGATTAATGCTCCTGAGATTCTTCTAGATGGTCAGCTTAGTCAACAATCATTCTCTGCCGCTGAAGAAGCTCCCACTCCCAATGAGGTGGTCGCTCCCGTACCTGTCACATTTGAGGCACCAGAAGAGGTGATTTCAGCAGGTATTACATGCAAAAGTTTGTCTGCTGGAGAGGAAACTGAGAATCAATCTAGTACCTGTCCTATTAATGGCATACAAATTGATGCTCCAATTAGAAGTTCAGCATGTGGTACAAATGGTTTGGATCCGCAATCATCTGGCAGCTATCTTAGCCAAATCATAGATGGAAACAATGGCGCTGAAATGCATGTTAATGCAAAAGATATTGATTCAAATAGAAACAATGACAATCAAACCTCAGTACCTGATGAAATCCCAACTATAGAAGGTGTTGAATTGGTTAAAGAAAATATAGAAACCAAGGCTGATAACTCGTGCACTTCTATCAATCCATGTGATCAAAGCCATCAAGAGAAAGTTCTTGTGGTAAAGGCCGATGAAGAATTAAATGGAAGCAAATCTGCTTTGCAAAATGGGGCTAAAGATCAAGTTATCATTGATGGAATGGTAGCAGGTACTCCCGCCGGATCAGAGTCAAATAGAGAACCTAATGTCTCTTCCTGTGACAATTCTGGATGCGAAAATAAAAATTCATGCAGTGTTAAGAATAAGTTTTCTCTTGATTCCACAGCTTCAGATCCTTCTGAGGTTGCAGTTTTCTCTGGGGTTTGTTCCGTCCCAGATGCTGCACCAACTTCGTCTGGGCCTGATTTGAAATTGACAAGCAAAGCTGATGAAGACTCAATCTTGGAAGAGGCTCGGATTATAGAGGTTATTTTGTTTTCATCTCTCTGTAATTTATATAACAACTATGCCAAACTTGAAGAAAATTGTCATTGACTGCAATGGGAATCACCAAAGATTATGATATAACGAACAGGCAAAGCGAAAGAGGATTTTGGAATTATCTGCTGCTACTTCTCCTGTGGATAAGTGTCGAAAATCACATTGGGCTTATGTACTTGAGGAAATGGCATGGTTGGCAAATGATTTTGCACAGGTTTGGTTCCAAACTCCTGTTTCTACAGATTCTTTCTCCCCCTCTTCCGGAAGCTTTTGCTAGAGGATTTTGAAATAAAGATGCTTTTTTGTATATGTATGGCAATAATTTCTCTTTTTTTAGTAACAAATTCAATTCCTTGTTTTTAAGGCTTTATGTTTCTGTGTCCCTGATTTTCTTAAATCATTTCTTTCCATGTAGGAGCGTCTTTGGAAGATAGCTGTTGCTGCTCAAATAAGATCGGGTTTCTTTTACTTCTCAGTTAAAGAAAAAGGAAGAAATTTTGCGTCCGAAGGTAAAGAAAGTTGCTCATTCATTGGCAAAAGCTGTCATGGAGTTCTGGCATTCAATAGAGGTATTCATAGACCTGATGCTGCTTGCTTTAATTTTTCTTCTTTTTTCTTTTTGTGGGTTTTTTTCCTTTTTGTAGAATTTAATCTGTTGATGTGAGATGATATGTCTCATATATATCATTGTGGCATTCTAGTTACAGACTGGTGGTTGTGGTTCAAGCTTAATTGCACTTTTCTTGATTGTGTTAAGAGTGTGAAAGACCATGCTGATTTAAGTCATAATTTCATTTAAGTTTCCTAAATTTATTCCCTCGTTAAAACTGTTCTCAGCTCGGTAATAGTTGAAGAACTCCCAAAGGATCTGTTCTTCAATGAACTATACAAAGCAACAATAGAATAATTTCTGTATTTATGCTACTCCTTTTCTCTGCATCTTCCCTAGAATTAATGAGATAGTTTCTTCATCTTTTAGTACCTCATTTTGTATTATTCTCCTTATCTGGATGAACTCTGAATTTGATGTTTTAACCCTTCTGCTAGGCAATGGGGCAACGAAAATGTGCATGTAAAAGCACTGTCTTATTTCAGACGTCAATATATTTTATAAAGCATCTTTCTTAGAGAAACACCAGTGTGTAAGTTTGAAGTTAAAGCTCTTCCTCTTATTCCTCACTAAATGCAGTTGGTGTGAGTTCAATGAGTTGACTCCTATTTCAATGTTTTGGTCTGTGTTCATATCACTTTTGGTCTGGGTTCTCCTGGATTTGTGACCTTGTTCACATATGTAGAAAATGCGGTTATTTTTTCTTGTATTACTCTCTCTGTAGGCTAAATGCCATAAACTTCTTAAAATCGTTATTGATCTATGCACATCATTTATGGGGAGCAGGATGAGGGTATTTGCAGGTTAATCACACTTGATTGTATGGTGATTTTGGCAGGTAGCAATCAAAGAACCGGAGCAGCAGTGTCCTGAAAAAAATGCAGTCGGCATTCACTCATATGCGGTAAGATTTCTGAAACATAACGACTCAGACGTCCGTCATTGCCAAGATGAAGCGCCAGTTACTCCAGATAGAGTTTCTGATCCGGGAATCTTGGACATGTCATGGAAGGATCATTTGACAGAAGTATGAGCCAACCCTATATACTTCATTTTATCGCACGCGTAGTCCAATTTGTTGCAATCTCTTTATCCAGCTACTGCTGTTGATTATTCCAATCATGTTTCTTATACATCCTTTATATAAAAACATGATTTTATACATTGTAAGATTGCACTTCTTTTGCAGTGTCATGTTGTTGGAGCTACAGTTTGTGCCAGGTTCGCTCACCTATTTTCCTTTCAACTACTAATTTTGCAGGACAACCTCTTTTATACAGTTGCCTCTGGGGCTTTAGAAAGTTACAGAAGAACAATTGAATCTCATGTGATTCAGTGTGAGGTAAATGCACTGTTCTCTTTTTCTTATTATAAGTAATAGGCTAGCCATGTGTTATTTCATCATTGATATTGTTAGCACCATCAATTTTTTTATTCTAATTCATTTAAGTGCTTCATTGAATTAATCGTTGTATGTACAAAAAATCATTGTTGTTTGAGGGTATTCAATAGAGTGGGCTTATCGAGCATGGTTTACTCAGTGTATGTTTTATATGAAGTTATCAATGGCATTAATAAATGTCTACATCTTTCTTTCTAGTATGGAGCGTTTCATGACATTTAGAGTGTGATTGATTTAGATTTTTGAGAATTGATTTTGTGAAAAAGTGATTTTTTTGGGAGAATGCGTGGTTGAAAAATAAGGAAAAGTTACGTATTTACGTGTAAGATTATTTTAATAGATAAATGCGTGGCTGAAAATGAGTTTGAGTGAGAATTGATTTTGGAGAATCTATAGGAAACAAAGCCTTAGAGCATAGAATTGCATGAGATAATAATGCTCTGTAATGTCATTAGCTTAGACGGTTCCTGGTTTGGAGATTCTTCAGCTGTAGCTTGAGCCCAGTGCCTGTCGAAAATAGCACTGCTATTTTCTGGGGAATATCAATAATCGCTTGTGTCATTATTAGTGGAACAAAGGTGAATGTGGCACATTTACCTCATGACTCTTTTCAACATTTACCTTATGTCGAGGGATTCTGGAGAAATGATTTGGTTTATTGGATCTCGATTGTTAAACCACTTCAATAAGAGAATAGTTTTTCTCTTGCAAATGGTCATCTCACCACAAGCTACATATTGGTTTCATTGAACTTTTATGTGCTATTGGACCAGGGTACTCATCTTGACATTTCCAATATAGAGTCTTATCCCATAGGTATAATTACTAATTTACTGCAGAAATCATATTAAACCCTACTTATCAGAACCAAGATCTTCAAGAGAGACGTAAATTTAAAATTATATTCAGCTGCCTGTTCTTTTTATGAAGTGTCAACTACCATTTAGTAGCTTACATTCTAGCAGGAAGTTTTATATGTTAGCTATTTGTGGTGGTTGATATAAATTTTCTTATGCTATTATTCCTCAGAGAACTGGCAGTAGCATGATAGAGGAAGTGGAAACTTCTGCATGTGATGCAGTAGCAGGTACGTTGTGATAATTGCTGTTTCTTTCTACCTTGTCAACAAATGATATGTTTTGAGAATATTGCTTAATAATACAGACTTTGAATATCAAGCTAATGGTTATGAAGAAGATGAAGGAGAAACAAACAAATATGACATGACTGTGGCCTTCCAAGATGGCAAGTCTTCAAGATTTGTCCAAAAGAAGCGAAAACACTTGACAAATGCGTATGCTTCAAGATCTTATGAAGTGGGTCCTGACCCATCTCTTATGCACTGCATGGAGAATAAGGTTGGGGTGCAACAATCTCCTTTAACTGGAAGACGGCCTGGCAATAATCTTAATGTGTCAGTTCCTACAAAGCGGATGCGCACTGCCTCCAGGAGAGTTCAGGTGCCAAACAAGACAGATGCTTCAAGTGGTGATACCAATTCATTTCAGGATGATCAGAGTACTTTACATGGTGGATCTCTTGTTCCAAATTGTTTGGAGGTTGAGTCAGTGAGCAACTTAGAAAAGCAATTACCATTTGACTCTGCAGATGTATTTACAAGACCTAAGAAGAAAAAGAAAGCAAGGCATCTGGTATCAATCTTCATGCATTTAAATTTAGATGTGCTAAATCATCAATGTTTACTTACTTTTTATTTATTTATTTATTTTAATTGCTCGCCAGGATACTGCATTTGAACATAGATGGCATATGGATTCAAACTTCCAAAATGAACAGGTTGGTTTCATCTATGTTCTGACATGTATCTTTGTAGTGCTATAATTGCATTTTCTTTATGTTTATGTTGAGCTTATTGATTTTCTGTACATTGGAGGCATTCCCATGTTGGTGCTGGCTTAACTAGTTCCATCTGTCATATGCATAATCTGCCTTAGCAGTTAGTATACATAGATTTCTATGTTTCATCACTATGATTGTGCATGGAGAAATGTTATCCTGTGCCATATATAATGAAATAGGGATCTTTTCTTTCATCTAATTTTCTGGGTAGAATGTTCAAAGTGCTTCCTGACTGCTACGTCTTCGGTTTTCCAAAACTAAAAACTACTGGATTGCTTTTTAGGTTTGCAAAAACAGCTTCTAATATTCAAAAAATAAAAATAAAAAATGAAAAGAGGAGGGGGGTGGGGGGAGAATGGCCTAGAGATGCCTAAAAGACTACAGATCCTTTTCTTGTTCTTTCTCAGTGTTGTTTAAATAAGTAAAATATGCCTGTAATGCAGTGGAGTTCAGTTTTCCTTGTCCATTCCATTTTAATGGATACGCATGGAGCTAGTGTACCACTGTATGATTAAGAACACCAAATTCAGTTACTGCATTTACAAGTATTAAACAGTAGTTATTGATAAAATATAAAGCAAAAATTCATACATAATGTGAGTTACATTATATCAATGTAATACACACCCTCATATGAAGTCACAAGGTAGGCTGTGGTAGCTCCAAAAACCTGGCATAATATTATAAATCTTGAATTGCACCTTATATTTGGCATGATACAATTACTTAAATTGCAATCTGTTCCATCTGTTTATACAACTCTACTATCTGGTAAAATGCATTTGTTCTCTTTCTATTATAAATAATAAAATTGGTCGCTCAAGTTCATATTTTTGGAGTATAAACTTAGATTTTCATAATTCATGTACAATCTTAGAGATTTGTGTTAAATTCTAAAGTCTTCCATTTCGTTTGCAGAGGGATCACTTGAGAAAGAGATCCGAGAATCATCAACTTGAATCTAATGGCAGCAATGGTAAAGAATCACTGTTCCTCAAGTCTAGTAGTACTTGTAACTGGTTTACATTTCTGTTTCCTTACCTGCTAATACGTCTCCTTTGAAGGTTTATTTGTAATGAAGAAACCAAAGATTATGCGGCAGTTACAGGATAACTCCTTCGACAATATTACACCAATTGGTGGTTCTGCTCCTTCACCAGTAGCCTCCCAGTTGAGTAATATGCCCAATCCAAATAAATTCATTAAAATGCTTGGTGGTCATGATCGCGGTAGAAAAGCTAAAATGTTGAAGGTATTATCCGGATGCACAATCCTTTTTGTGCTTTTGAACCATCTTGCTTTTTTACTTCTTGACATATCTGTAATGTTGAATGTTGTGAATTCCTTGTAGATGCCTTCTGGAAATATGGTTTCAGGAAGTCCATGGTCTATGTTTGAAGACCAGGTTTATTTACATATTTTTAGACTTTTATTTGCTGCACGTGCACACTACTTTACAATTTACCAGTCACGTGTGTTTTACTCTGTCCGAGTAGAGATAGTGCCCCATCAATAAGATAATAAAACTTCTCTTAGGCACTTATCGTCCTTGTACATGATATGGGTCCAAATTGGGAGCTTGTGAGCGACGCTGTCAACAGTACTTTGATGTTCAATGTAAGAAACTGTTCCTGTTGAGTAACATAGCTATTGCTTCAAATATTTACTACTTTGGTACTCCTTAGAATTTGATTCTGGGATGCTTAACATGTTACTTTGTTTTAATGTATGTAGTGCATATTCCGCATACCTAGTGAATGCAAGGAACGGCATAAGTTTTTGACGGACAGGACTTCTGATGGTGCAGATAGCAGCGAAGATTCGGGGTCTTCACAGCCGTATCCTTCTACTATACCTGGAATTCCCAAGGTAAATGGTTTGCCCTTTTTTTTTTAATTTACTTATTTTTCCTTCCACAGTACCCGGGTTTCCACCTGCTTGTTCTAATTATTTTTCCAAAATAGAAATTGCTCAAACTAAGTATTTTCATCCACATTTCTTGGCATCCACAAGTGCTAATCACTTATAATACCACTCATTTTATTTCTATTTTAAAAAAAATAAATAAATACCTAACTTTTAACCATATGTGACTCATCTAATAATTTATTATCTTTTTGCTACAAGCCTGGACATAAATCTTATCTTTTTTACTCTCGAGATGATTAGCATTTTCTATTGGCCTTTACTGGTGCATATAACGCAGGGAAGTGCCAGACAATTATTTCAGCATTTGAAGGGGCCTATAGAAGAAGATACACTGAAAACTCATTTTGAGAAAATTATTATGATTGGGCAGAAACAAAGCTATAGGAAGTTGCAGGTATTTTGATCAAAACCAATTTACTTTGGATACATATAGGAGGGTCCAGAAATGGCTCTAGTAGTCTGGGTCTTATTTCTGGTGACATGCCTTGTGTTAAAGAAGAATGGTTTTGGCCTTTATCTGTCAACAAAACCAGTCAACTGTGTCATATGGGTATGGCTAATTGTAGGAGATAATGCCATAATGGTCTTATTGAAAGTTCTTTCCTTTTATGTGCAACTTTCCGGTGGAAGTTCTAGGTAATGACTTGATTATTCCCTGTGTGAGGGTGTGGACTGTGGAGTTAGGTTTAGTTTAGTCAAATCTTAAATGAATAATAAATAACATACTATGAAAGAGAATCTTCTTTCATATCTGTATGTATACTATTTTTCGTGTAGGTCTTGGTAATGACTCGACTATTCTCTGTATGAGGGTTTGGAATTTGGTTAAATAATAATAATAATAATAATAATAATAATAATAATAAGGAGAAGGAGAAGGAGAAGGAGAAGGAGAAGGAACATATTGTGGAAGAATGAAAATCTTTTAACAGAGGGTGTGGAATTCTTTTAAATGGGAGTCGTATTTATGTTTATATTGGATTTGGGGGGCTTTTGAAGAGAGAAAAAGTCCCGCAATGTGACCATCGACTTAAGCCTCGGGAACTATTGCTTGAGGGCATTTCTACTTGATAACATTGTCATGGTAGAAGCAGCGATCTTAACATTAGTATGGTATTTATTGTACAATTTCATTGTTACTGATTTAATAACAAATTTTCTTTTAAGAATGATAACCAGGATATCAAGAAAGCTCCACCTCACAACTCACACACTGTTGCTCTTTCCCAAGCTTACCTGAATAATCTCAATAGAGGAACTATTCTAAGGTAAGATGCTTCGCTGATTTGTCGTATGTATTTTTAGCTGGAATTATTAGAGGCTTACTAACTGTTGCATTTCTTTCATCTTCTGAAACTTTTTACTTCAAAATCAACTACCTTGTTTCAATGAAGACCCCTTGATCTGTGTGATGAAACTACATCCACTTCTGATATGCTACCTCTGGGGTATCAAGAGTCACACTCTGGTGGATCAACTATTCCCAATCCGGGTACCGTGGCACAAATGCTTTCTCCTCCCGGTGCCAGTTGTGCTGTTCAAGGATCATCCAATAACACTATTGGCAACAGTTCCTCTGTTCCATCCGTTGCTTCAGTCAGGTAATGCATAATTGAAGAATAAAATGATCTTTGTGATATGGTATGTTGTTTAGTTTGGTCACACATATAGGTTGCTCCCTTGTAGGGATGGTAGAAATGGGGCTCTTCCGATCTGCATCTTTATCAGTTGATGAACAGCAGAGAGTGCAACAGTATAAACAAATTATGCCTGGGAGAAATATTCAGCAAGCTACAATATCTACTCCTGGAACTCTTTCAGGAACTGATCATGGTGTTCGCATGCTTCCGGGTGGCAGTGGGATGGGCATGGTGGGTGGCATCAGTAGAACCTTGCCAGTGACAAGACCTGGATTCCAAGGAATTCCTGCATCGTCTATGGTGAATCCTGGGAGTACGGTCTCAGCTGGTATGGTGTCAATGCCAAGTGCGGTGAATATGCATTCTGGAGTAGGTTCTGGTCAAGGAAACTCAATGTCGAGACCTCGTGACAATTTACACATGATGCGGGTAAGTAATTTTGGGCTTTCTAAAATCTTTTCCAATCTTGCCTTTTGGTCATCAAACTTCTTTTTTGTCACAAAATTGTGGAGTTCTATTTTCTAGTGGAAATTATATGCCATGATTTTTTATCTTATTCTCGTCGATGCTTCTAGTGTACAAAACACTTCTAGCATCCTAACGCTAGATGCAGTACTACGTACAAGAACAAGAAAGGGAGTGGGAGAGAACTGGTAGAACTTGAGGGTGAAATATCAAATTAATTACACAATAAGAAGTTTGATTAATGCACTGACAAGATCCTCTATATTTGGGGTTTTAAGATGTCCTAATGTAAGTAGCAACTATAAAGATATGGTAAAGTGTGGATATTTTTAACAAAACCCAAATTACTTTTTCTAAAATAAGAATATGAACTCAGACACTTTAAATTAGAATATCTTTGTACCAATCGCTATCAGTTCTTTGCTTGGGCCGTAGGCATGCATCTATTCTTGCTTGTCTGCACAGAAACTTATCTGAATCTATCATTGCAATATGTACATATTTATTCAATACAAACTCACTCACATACATACAAGCACGCTAAAGGCAAAATTGCATATTCAAGTTTACTTAATCAAAGTACATAGACTCTGAAATTTTTTACTTTGATTGATATGCTCCTGATCTTATAACAGTATTTGCATATGAGACAAGTCCTCCTATTTGAAGTTCATTGTCATAAATAAATTTAGATCATCATCTGTTCGTGTTTGCATATGAAATGGGTAGCATTAATTGAAATTCATCATTGTGCATCTGACCTATTGGTTTCATTTGTCTGTACCATTAATATAATTATCAAGAAAACACAAATGCAAGCCTGTCTAAATGCCAGCTAGTTCAGCAGCTTCAACACTCAGTATCATAATTTGAGGTCCACGAGTTGAACTGTGTATTGATGGTCTTTGTATTCAAAGTCAGCTAAGTGTAATTATTAATAGTAATTTACTGAAGAAAGATATTACTAATAAATTTTGCCCATTAAGATTTGGAACCTGGCGAGCTGGTGCAGTCTGGTTCCAAGTAAAGAAAAACAAACGGGGTCTGGAGAAACTCAGAACCGATTTTTCAGCTAAACAGTAAATGAAACTTATTACTCTTGATAAAATACTCCCTCCATCCCATTAAGATAGGCTTGTTTTCTATTTTTGTCTGTCGCAAATTATAGTACAGTTTCCTTGTTGAAAGTATATGATGCATATCCTTAAAGGATATAATTATCTATTTAGCGTATTTTACTTTATTATTATTTTGGATTAATGTTAATTTAATTTAATTAGGTTTTATTTATTATTACTTAGTCTAGTAGGTTACTTGTTCTAATGGTTTACTTGTTTTAGACTTCTATAAGAGTTTTCCTTAATTATCTTAGAATTAGTTTATTTTGAACCCTATACATATAGAGCTTATTTCGTTGTATTGGACATCCAATTTTTTATGAAAAAAACCCTTATTTCAAGAATCGTCTTGAATTTTCTTAAGAACTTGCGAGTTCTTACTTTTAACAACTTGCGGGTTGTTCGAGCTTGCGAGCTCACCCTTTGGTTTGGCATCAATTTTGGTATCAAAGCCTAGGCTGATTCCTTTGACCTAATTTGTGTTACGCACACTTGGTGAAAAAACATCATCTTCTAAGCATACAGTCAATCAAGTTTGGTCTTTCAACAAGCCACGGTGATTCTACAACTATTCAAGTGACTCACTATTCACTCGAGTTACTGTTCACAGACTGCTCACGTCAGCCCTATTCATACTAGTCACTGTTCACGCCAGTACGATTCACGGAAACTGTTCACGCCGACGCTATTCACGCGAGTTACTGTTCACCCAATTTAGTGTTCATTAGGAAGAAAATTTGTCAGCAACTACAAGCTCCAGAATTTTTCCCGACATTTTTATTGCTATGGATTGCAACTGCTGGGCAAATATTTGGAAACTATTTAATGCTCCTACTACCCTTAAGGTACAATTTTGGATCTTAATTGAATTTCATTCTTTTATTTACAATGTTGGCTAGTCATTATCTAATTATTTTAACCAAAGAAAAAAAAGAGTTTTTGCTCTTACTATTTTTCTCTAATAGTTAGAAAGCTATAGCTTCATTTATTTATTATAATTTTGTGTTTATCTTGGCAATTCGCTTCCTTTTTCGTATCATGGATAATTCAATCAATTACCCATACTCCAAATCCATTGGCTATTCATGCCCTACTGATTATCCTACTTTTCCTAACCTATACAATTGTTTATATCCTACAAACTGTGATACTCAAGGCACTATAGTTGAACCCCCACGTTTTGATGGATCTAACCCTGAAGCATTTCTTGATTGGATATATGGTCTAGAAAATGTCTATAACTCGCTTCACATAAGTGGCTCCCGTTGCATTAATCTTGCAAGTTCAACACTTATTGGGACTGCCAGGCATGATTGGAGAATAATTAGGAAAAGAATTGAACTGTTAGAACGTCATATTACTTCATGGGATGAGATGAAACGACTCTTAAGTGATAAATATGCCCCTGTCTATTATCGAACTCAGTTGTTAGACCAATTCTTTTTGTCTTGTAGGTAAGAATCATCTACTGTTCATGAATATTTCACTCACTTCAACCAGTCGGTTAGGAGTTGTGGTATGTATGAAGCTCCAAATGTCGTCGTTTCTAGATTTATAGATGGATTGAATCCAAACATAAGAAGTTGGTTTATAGTTCCATCTCAATCATTACAAGTAGCCTACATTTATGCTTTGAGTTTTGAAAGACGCACAAAAGTCTTGAAGTCTGAGTCTAAGTCATCCTCTCCAAAAAAGCCTGAGCCTATTTGTTGTGTATCAACTCCTACTTCAAATGATCATATCTATATTGTTGACCCTATAGAGCCTTCTGACATTGAGGATGAAATGTTTGAGCACTTAAAGTACTCTGACGATGAGATTGCAAGTTTTGAGCCGTATCTTGAGTCTCCTCCCATAACTTTACCCGCCTTCAACTGTAACTTTCATATGGAGTTGCCTCATGTGTCTGATACTTTCTCACTTGCCACTTTCTTTGCCAAAGCATTTGTCCGATTGCACTCATTTCCTATTGATGTCAGATTTTTGCCTACTAACTTCCTTCACATTATTCCAACCCATGCAACTGTTCACTATCTTCATAATTCTCATGTTGAGATCAAATATAGAATTATTTTAAATAATGAGAGTTATCTGCTTGTTTTGAATGTGCATGGTTGGTATATCTCTTTTTAAGAAAATTTTTATGTTTTACTCCGTGTCTTTTTAAGTCGCTTTCCAAAACATGTTAAGAATAAGACCATGGATTCAAAACTTGCAAATAATTCGGTTGACTTACCATTGCACTTGAGTAGAAGTTTGGATTTCAATATTACCAAGTTGTTATCTTGTTGGGGTTCGTTAGAGCCACCAGTTTTGCAATCATTGGTTTATGCAGGAGAGTCTATCATGCTACAATGTGCTACTCATAATGTGGGATCAGTTGATGTTTTGGATGAGTTGAATCATACATCACTTCTCAAGGTTTTCTATCAGTGTTGCATTCGCACTGACGATCACCCTCCTTGGTTAGAGTTTTGCTTCGTATGGTTATTTAGAGTTCTATATCGTTGCTTGATGAGGAAGAAAGATTGACCTCCAAGGTTTAGGAGCTGCTGTCTAACTCGCCGGTGTTGAGTTTCTCAGCTGGGGAGAATGATGCATATCCTTAAAGGATATAATTATCTATTTAGCGTATTTTACTTTATTATTATTCGGGATTAATGTTTATTTAATTTAATTAGGTTTTATTTATTATTACTTGGTCTAGTAGGTTACTTGTTCTAGTGGTTTACTTGTTTTAGACTTCTAGAAGAGTTTTTCTTAATTATCTTAGAATTAGGTTATTTTGAACCCTATAAATATAGAGCTTATTTCGTTGTATTTGACATCCAATTATTTATGAAAAAACCCTTATTTCAAGAATCGTCTTGAATTTTCTTAAGAACTTACGAGTTCTTTCTTTTAACAACTTGCGGGTTGTTCGAGCTTGAGAGCTCACCCTTTGGTTCGGCATCAGTATAATTTATTTCTCAGTTCACCAAAATGCCCCTATTTAAGATTGTTAGAATATTATACATTAAAATAGAAATTCCATCTTCCAATATTATTTAAATGTTTTCACACTACTTTTGTGTCATTTGTTACAAGGATAAAACAGGAAGAATATAAAAAAATTTACAATTCCAGCTACATTTAATATGTTTTCTTTATTTGTGTGAAAATTTGTGGTTGCTTATCTTAGTCGGACGGAGGGAGTAACACGTATACATATACAAGCCTAGGCTGACCCACTTTTAGAACCTCAAAAACTAGAAAGGAGCTAACCAATCTTCACCGTGCAATTTGATTTATATGGAACCATATGAGTTTTACACAAAAGAAACTGAGGTTTTGCTTGTAGTTCATTTTATCTGCAGATCTGACATCTCAAGGATTCTATATTGTTGTGGGACATTCGAGTGTAAAAGTAGTGTCCTTGGATTGAAACCTATCAAAGAGTTTGATGTTATTCTCTTCAGCATTGTCATGGATAAACTGCAGGATTTTATTAGTGCTATCAGGGTTTTGGGTTCATTGGTGTGGTATTGAGTGAAAAAACCTATATAATTAATGTGAATTTACCAGTTAAGCAGCCATTAAAATTCTTTATCTATTTCAAAATAGAAATTAGTAAAACCAATCTCCCCCACATATTTCATGGACTCACATTTACTTCACAAATCACCACCACTCATTTTCACCCCCTCCAACTCTGTTTCAAAATAAATATAGATTGTTAATAGGGACTAAAAATCCCTGCTGATTAATGTGACTTTCCTTACCAATTAGAAGCTTCAAATATCTTTGCAGATCTTCTGCCAGGAACTTCTTTTGTGGTATACCTTATCTGTTCTAAGTTACAAGGTTTCCAGCTTAGGTTTCTTTTTTCTACCTGCTTCAATTTTTGACTGATAACTCTGTACGTACTCGTAATAACATATCGTTTTCTGCTTTTGTAGCCTGGAATGGGCCAGGATCCTCAGAGACAAATAGCTGTTCCTGACATTCAGATGCAAGTATCACCAGCAAACGGCCAAGGACTCTCATTTAGTGGTTTTGCTTCCTCTTTTCCTAACCAAACAGCTACACATTCTATTTCATCATACCCCCTCCAGCATCAGCAGTCGCATCCAATGGCTCAACAGTCTCAAGTTCTTAGCTCTCACCATGCACAAGGTGCCAATCATGCTTCCAGTCCCCAGCAGCAGGCTTTTGCCATGCACTTAGCTAAAGAAAGGCACCTGCAGCATCATTTTCTACAAGAGCAACAACAAAGACAATTTGTTGCATCGAATTCGATGATGTCACATGGACCACCACAACCTCAACCTCAACTTCCAATATCATCTCCTATGCGCAATAGTGTGCAAATGCAATCCCAAACAAGTTCACCTGCATCACTGGCTCCTTTGACATTAGCTTCCTCGATGAATTCAACACCTTCAACACCACAGCAGCAGCAGAAACAACGGTTGCCGTCTCCGGGGTTGGTAAGGAATGCTCAGACTGCTGGTAGTGGCTTAAATACTCTGATGGGCGAGCAACGATCGCAGCAGCAACAACAGCAGTTTCCACAAGCTAATAGGCAACACCCTCAGCAACGACAGCTTTCACAGTTGCAGCAGCAGACTAAGCATGTAAAGGGAGTAGGGAGAGGGAACTTGGTGATACATCAGAACATCCAGATTGATCCTTCCCTACTAAATGGTGCTTCAACAAATCCAGGGAACCAGTCTGCAGACAAAGCAAAGGCCAAGCTTTCAATGCATGGTCAGAATTTGTATCCAGCGTCACCAGTTAATGTCATGCAATCCGCTAGGCAATTCACAACTTCACAACCATCGAACCAATCCCTGCCCCAGAAAAAGATATATTCTAACCAAGCAACAGCGTCCTCATCTTCGAAACACAATCATCATATGGCTACCCAGTCTGACAGGAGTCATGTTCCACCAGTTGCTTCTAGTCCAGATTTGTCTTCTGGCCATCAAGACAATCAGGTCCTGCCTGCCCAAAAGTCAGTGAATCAGAACCAACCCGCTCTTCACAGAGTGATGCAACTGAATCAACAATTTGCTGCCAACTTTCCAAATAAGCTGCAAGCCATAGATTCTCAAACTGACCTGCATCCTACAAATATCTCCTCTGTGACCGATGCAGGGACAATGTTGCCTCAGCCCTGCAATAATGCAACTAATGTAACACATCTTTCTCCTGCTAGTGCTCCTCAGTCCAATGCTTCAGAACATTCTTTGGATCCATCAAAACTAGCAATAAGTATGGGTCCAATGGGGTCGCCTTCGGATAATTTAATTGAGTATGCACCTGCCACCTGCCAAGGACTTGGTCAAAGGCAGTCATCAGCCAACTTACCAGGTGCCCAGAGGCAGCAGCAGCAGCCGCCATCACAGCTACGATCTCCTCCCTCACCAATGTCAAAGCCACAGCAGCAGCTGCCGAAGTCTCTACATCCTTAGCCACAGGCACGGTGATCCTGCACTGGAATTGTAGTATACTTTTGACAGACGATAATAGTGGTGATGGGTCTCGCTCAAGTTAGATCAAGATGTTGGGAAAGCAATGTACGGGTTAGTTCTATCTTGTTTTTCATATATCTGACATTATTTCATCCTGTACCAAGGTGCGTGTATGGGGGTTGGTTTTCTTAAATAAATTTCCGTCATGCATCCCCTTTTTATGTCGTCAGGTATGGCTGATGCAGAATGTAACCCAGAAAAAAAAATAAAAATATTAAAAAGTAAGAGATATATAGGGATTAAGAAAAAGAGGGAGATAGGAAGAGAGATCGGACCTCTGAATGAGAGAAACAGAAATTATAGAGATAAAATAAATAATCAGTTCATAAGTATCAGTCTGTAAAGGCCTCTTTATAAAGGGTTTCTAACTTTCTAATAGTGTGTAATCTACGAAAATATGATAATAATATTGTTAAATACCAGAATATCTTTGACAAAACCCTAACCACTTTTTCTAAAGTAAAAAACTAAATTGGTAAACTGTTCCTATTATATTTCCAATTTTATTTTCATTAACAGGGAAAATTACTAATTACAAATATATCATTAAATAGTTAAGTAGACAAGAATACCATCCTAATTAGAAATAATCATGCCTAATAATATCACATAATGTAACATTTGACATACCATTTTTCTAATCATAGCCCATGTTAGCAAACTAATTCTATTTCTAAATAGGATTTTGATCAAACAAATCATATCCATGTATTAGGTGGGATACACTTGTACGACAGAAAATCTCCACCACTCATTTTCACAAAATCCATTTCTATTTTGCTAACGTGGGCATAATATTATTCAAAATTTCAATAATTGTTCTTTTAGAGGGTTTTTTGTCTCTTTATCCATCTTCATTATCAATTAACTGCATTGCTAATGGTACCAAGGTTCTGAGAACCGGACTGGCGGGTTCGACCAGGAACCCATCCGATTTACTAAAAAAACTGGCCATTTAAGAAATCGAACTAGAAACCGAAAATACCCAGTTGAACCGGTAAAAGACCACTAAAAAGCCAATTGAACATTAAATGGTACCCATTGGATTTTCATTTTCACACAATTATGTATTTTCATTAACAATATCAATATGTGTTGTCTCTTCTATGAAGCATTTTTATCTGAGCAAAGAAATTGATTGAAAGAAAAGCTTTAAAACAAATTCACACGAAGTAATTTTTCTTCAAAAAAATAAAAACAACAAAAATATAACATGTTAGGAAAGAATACTAAATTTACCATGTTAACCGTTATTCTTCTTTTATATGAACTTAGATTCATTTGTCACATCTTTTATATAATTTTTTATAATGCCAATAAATGAATAAATAATATGAATAAATCCAAGCTTCTCCTGTTTGGATTTGGATTTAGATCAGAGAATGACTGGGGAATCAATGCTTTCTTTTCTTTGTCTTATCCTGCTCGGAAGTGGCCGATTGCTGCTTTGCAGGGGTCATGATCTTGTCCACATCCCTTGTTTTCTTCTTTGACTTCAGCTTCAAACAGAACCATTTCAGAGTCATATCCCTTATCTTCTTTGTTCCCAGGAGCGGCTATGTGAACTTGATTACCAGGTTTAAACATATTAAGTTATTCCGAACTACTTTTAATGCAATATGTTTAGCAACTTAAATTTCATGTCAATTTCAAAGTATTACATATTTTTAGCTTTAATCAAATGAAAATTTATCTTCTTCACAATTTACTTTTAGATTGGCCAACATAAAAAGGTAAATTAATAAGGAGAGAGAGATACATGGCGTTGCAGGTTAAAGTGTATTGGAAATATCAAATGCATCAGATTAAACACTGTTGTAATTCATTATTTGTTGGGATCTGTGATAATATTACTCATTTCCTCTTCGTCTCTGACCTCTTCCCTTTATACTGTGAGTCTGCAGCATGGCGGAACTGGGAAACTCAATTTTTAGACCCCCAAAAAAAAAAATATATAAAAAAAAAATAAAAAAAAAAAAAATAAAATAAAAATCAGATTTCAGTGCTGTCAACTGACCACACTGG
This sequence comes from Nyctanthes arbor-tristis, assembly GCA_963692815.1. NCBI lineage: Eukaryota > Viridiplantae > Streptophyta > Magnoliopsida > Lamiales > Oleaceae > Nyctanthes > Nyctanthes arbor-tristis. Next base: position 81,867 of record CAVNYN010269518.1, read on the forward strand.
GCGTGAGTAAGCTCCGTCCTTGGTTCAAGCTGTATAACAAATGCTTTTTAAGTTCTATGGTGGTAAAGATCTAATAATCCCAACTTAAATCGATTAAGAACTTTTTCTTTTGGTCCTCAAAAGAAGAACTGAATTTAAGAAGTATTTTTATTTGATTGTTCTAATGTTCATTGATTTAAAAGAAATTAGTAATTAGAGATTGGCAGTTAAGGATTTTAGTTTCTCCTTTAATAATGTCGGGAAAGAATCAAAATGGAAATTTTCACTTAGCAACACCAACCATTACATTTTGTAGCAAATACAGCCCCCTTTTTTTGGGTGAGGTTTGTAGTCCCCTATGTTTCAAAATTCGCACCTGAGGTCCCAAATAACATTTTCGGTTCAAAATGGCAATTAAATAAGTCATAAATGACTATTTTACCCTTCTATTTAAATTAACAAAATCAAAACAATGGTTTTGAAAAATGACAAATTATAGTAAAACAAAAGAAAAAAGTACGGGAAGAAGCCCTCACTTTCCCAGTTCTCCCCATTCTTTTTGGTGCCATTGGCAACACACTCCTGCTGCAACTTTTTCCAGTAAGAAGGAAAATTTCACGCATGTTCGATCATAAGTCTAATGTTAATCAATCTTCAATGTCATTGCATATTCAGGTTTTGGTTTGAGAGAGTTTATAGTTAGAAATGACGCAATGGTGGTGGTTCTGGTCATGGTGGGTGAATGGAAGTACACCATTTTTCAAACAATCGTGAAATAAACTCAGAGAAACCATCAACACCTAGAAATTTCTTTCTCAAACCAAAATACCTTGTCGGATCTCCTTTCAACCTCGAGCTGTTCCATCAAATCCTTCTATGTAGAATGGAAAAAAACTAGAATATTGTAAGTTACAATAATAAAATAACCTGCTGCTACAACTAAGTTGATTTGATCTATAATTGGACGAATTTTTAATGGGATACAAATACCAATTAATTTATCCAATTCAATATTGTTTACCAATTTGAGGGATATTGGATAATTTTAAGTCTTCATCAGTGATTTCTGGCCTGATTAAGGATTTATTTTTTATTTTTTTAATTTGTTCTGGATTTTTTTTTTTGTGTGTGAGAGAGAGAGAGAGAGAGAGTGAGAGAGAGAGAGAGTTCTCTCTAAATCTTATACCAATAAGACTGTTTTCTAAAAATGAAAAAAGATTGGGGCAAGAAAGCCTTTAGTGAACATCAATGCTTCTAGTAATGAAAATTAATAAGAATGATAAAGCATTATGTAATGTAATATAGAGGTGAGATTTTTTACTTTCAATTAGCCCCCTTCTTTCTTCCTGGAGTTTTTTTTGTTGTGTTTTGTTTTTTGGGGGTTGAAGGAGGGGGGGGCTTTATTCAGCTACTAATAGTTGCATTTGCACAATATTTTTACCATGCAAGTTGAAATAATACATAAACTAAAAGAATAATGCTATTTATCACTACAGGTTATAATTACAACCCTAAGTGACATTAGATGATAAGTCCTCTTTATTAAGGGGGTGTTTCAATGAGGTAAAATGAGTGATAGAGATTTTACGGAGGCTTGGAATACGTGCTTGTAATTGAGTAGATGTCAAATCGGTGGTTCATGAAGTTACAATGTAGGGATTATAATGAGAATCAAACACCCTTCAAATCACATGTTTCTATACTTAATTGGACTTACCATTCATGACAACACATTGCCACGAGTGTTGGTAATTGTTCATTGCCATCGGTGACGAATAACATTATTCAATGTAAAATTGCGTGTATGCATTTTGCGTGGTATATTTTGCAAAACCCTTGGAATATGTTCTTTTATATTCTTTTGCTTGAGTGTTTTCATGTGTATACATGCATCCTTTTTATATTCTTTTGCTGGGGTTGAAAGGGGGGTGGGTGCAGAGAAACCAAACTTTATTTAGTTACTAATAATTGCATTTGCACAATATTTTTACCATGCAAGTTGAAATAATGCGTAAACTAAAAGAATAATGCTATTTATCACTACAGGTTATAATTACAACCCTAAGTGACATTAGATGATAAGTCCTCTTTATTAAGGGGGTGTTTCAATGAGGTAAAATGAGTGATAGAGATTTTACGGAGGCTTGGAATACGTGCTTGTAATTGAGTAGATGTCAAATCGGTGGTTCATGAAGTTACAATGTAGGGATTATAATGAGAATCAAACACCCTTCAAATCACATGTTTCTATACTTAATTGGACTTACCATTCATGACAACACATTGCCACGAGTGTTGGTAATTGTTCATTGCCATCGGTGACGAATAACATTATTCAATGTAAAATTGCGTGTATGCATTTTGCGTGGTATATTTTGCAAAACCCTTGGAATATGTTCTTTTATATTCTTTTGCTTGAGTGTTTTCATGTGTATACATGCATCCTTTTTATATTCTTTTGCTGGGGTTGAAAGGGGGGTGGGTGCAGAGAAACCAAACTTTATTTAGTTACTAATAATTGCATTTGCACAATATTTTTACCATGCAAGTTGAAATAATGCGTAAACTAAAAGAATAATGCTATTTATCACTACAGGTTATAATTACAACCCTAAGTGACATTAGATGATAAGTCCTCTTTATTAAGGGGGTGTTTCAATGAGGTAAAATGAGTGATAGAGATTTTACGGAGGCTTGGAATACGTGCTTGTAATTGAGTAGATGTCAAATCGGTGGTTCATGAAGTTACAATGTAGGGATTATAATGAGAATCAAACACCCTTCAAATCACATGTTTCTATACTTAATTGGACTTACCATTCATGACAACACATTGCCACGAGTGTTGGTAATTGTTCATTGCCATCGGTGACGAATAACATTATTCAATGTAAAATTGCGTGTATGCATTTTGCGTGGTATATTTTGCAAAACCCTTGGAATATGTTCTTTTATATTCTTTCGCTGAGTGTTTTCATGTGTATACATGCATCTTTTTTTTTAACTCTTAAGTGCCATTATGTGGTGGAAAATACCAATTTTTGCTTGTGATTTTTGTCCATTTGCAGCTTATTGTTCTATCAGCACATGAGAAGATGAATAGTTGGTTATAGTTCACAAAATTTGCACTGTAAGTGACGTCGGCATGGGTATACTTTAGGGGAAACATATGCATTATTATTGCCCTACAGCCTCAGGAAGATAGGCGGATATAGAGGTAGGTGTACAGAATCTCGTCCTCTTTTTTCTGATTTTCTGCTCGGGTACGGAGTTTCTCCCCTCCCGTGATAGATCGCCATCATCCATCTATCATTTCGGGGTAGTTATTGTTCTGGCCAAAGGCTGTGGGAATTTTGTGAATGTTACTCTTCTCGTGTATAATATGCGTCCAAATAGTCATCTTCCAGCCTCTGCAATTTTGTAAATTTTCTGCAGCTTGCAGTTAGAATGCAAAGCACCACAAAGTTTACTTATTCTGCATGTCTAATCTTCCTATTCTCGAATAAAATGGAGTACAGCCATGTGGCTGCATGTATCCACGTGGCGTGCATACGTGCTAGGACGTTATGGCACTCATATGGGTGTTCGAAAATATTTAAATGAAGAAGTTACAAAATTCTCTTTTCCAAATGTTGGTGTTAAAGTCTTTAATTGGACGGGTGTTTGCGTAAATGGAATGGACGAAGTTTGAAAAAGTAGATCATGACAAGGATGAAAGAAAGAGAGCAAGATATTATGTCAGATGTGCCACTTTCCCTTGCGCGGTTATTTGTGGGTGATTTGGTGTGTGTGTGTTATGTATATTTTTGTCTTTAAAATTTCAAAACAAGGTTGGATATTTCATGGCAAAAAAAATTACATTTGTACACAGAGTCACCCAACAAGTAACAAGAGGAGAAGCAATTTCCAAAGCAAATTTGTTTTACTATTATGTTGAATTGAAATTTAATCTGTCAACGACACATCAAGATATACGAAATTCATTGTATTAATTAATTAATTAATTTACACTTTATTGTTTGATTTTAATTTATTAAAGTTGATTGATATAATGTTCAAATTCAAATTGCACATTGAATAAAATTCTACTGAGAGATAAATAAATAAATAAATTCTATTCTACATTATAAATATACACATAGCTTGTATTCACACACAATACTAGATGAGTTGTGGGAGGTTGAAAATTTTCTATAAATGAAATTTGTAGAAGGGTGGAATTCAATTGACGTGCTGTAAGTGAACTTCCATTTCCAAACCAATAGACGAAGCCAGCCTTACACCAAGATGAAGCCAGCCCTACACCACAGTAGAACATCCAATGTTCCAAACTCGGTGGAGCCAGCCATCGCAGTACCTGTGGGGCTGGGTCGTGAAGTCAATGGTTAAACTATTTGTATAATATGAAAATAATCTATCGTTAAATGTGTGGAATTAGAAAAATACTTAGAGGTAAACTTTAACAAATAGAGTAAATTCACAGTCTTAAAATGTATGGAAACCTGCATGATAAGTCAAAGTAGAGGTAGCAAACCTACAAAGCATGCTACGTTTAGACAATGAAAATGATGCATATCTGTTGGACTGCTGTGTCATTTATGTTTGTTCACAGTACAAACCAAAGTAGCAACTTCTTCTGACAATTGCTTTATTCTTCATTGTTCATGAAAATGAACGTCAGGAGAAGTGAATCAGTTTGGTAGATATGGATAATTTTCAATGACAAGTGACCCCATGCTTCGCACGTATGCTATTTCTCATTCATTTTCTTTTGAGGTATTCACTGAGAGAAAAGGCGGGGTATTGTCTGGTCTGGGATGTATGCAGACCATGCCCTCGTTCCTTATTGGCTTCTTGAGTACACTGTGTAGCACTTTATAGAAGCCAATGGCTGCAAGATTCCAAGTGTTTGCCGGAAGCACTTCTGCTTGTTAGATATATTGTTATTTTTCCGTTAAAGCTTGGTAAGGAAGGACGTTCGAAACATTCTAATCTGAAATCGCATCTTTTTCTTCAATGCAACTCTGAATATTATCTTTACAACTAGGCTTGGCACCGTCGGCTTGGGCTCGCCAGCTAACTTGGCTTTCACTCAGGTTCGCCTAAACCATGTAAAGCTCGCCGAGCTGTTTTCCCATCCCTAATTACAACTGTTTAAAGCTCATATATTCTTTCAATTAGAATTAGATCCTGAACTGAAAATACGACTAGAAATAGAAACTCTTTAAATATAAAAGAATCTTTCAACTTTGAACACCCTTTATATATTCCATTTAAATGGACTTCATTCGCCGCCAAGACTAGTGAGATTACCAGTATAAACGCTACTACCCAAACTTGTAGAGCACATTTGTTTCGCTGTTTTTTTCCCTTTTTTTTAGGAGGGGAACTTGCAGAGCACATTTCATTTTATCATCAAGTTTTGCCATCATTGAGCGGATTCCATTCCATACAAGAACACCTGGTTTGCCACCATGCAAAGGTCCGTTTTCAAGGCAAAGATCCTAACCGTCTACCTATGAGGGAAGAATTGAAAAATGCCGTGCTAGGAGGAAATCTAGTTGCAGTCGCTTAAGGTCTTCAACCCATAAACATCTGAAAACCATAAGTGGCCCTAAACATTGGCTTCCAACACATTTGCTTAAAGTCTTCAACTACATCTAAACAACAAACCGTTTCTAAATAAAATATTAAAGACAAAGATTTCACACACACACACACACTCTCTCTATCTCTCTCTCTCTCTCTCTCTCATTTCACGTTGCACGTGTTTTGTTTTATTTTTGGCTAAAATCCGCATGAATAGTTTAGTATAATTCAGTGGTTTAATTAATACAGAATAATACTAAAGCATTAACAAAGATAAGTAATAAGAGTGACATTGGAGGACACCACAAAATGGTGCATTCATCGAACAGAGTTTTCTTTTGATATGCTTTCTTTTGATTAACTACGACATTATTTGTTTTAGTGAAATAACCAAGTTAACTGATCATAAAAAGAAGATTATATGATGCATATGAGACTGGAAAATGTTTCAATTCTAGTTCTCCATTTCAATGCATTAAACTGAGGGAAAAATTCTATAAGGTTAATCAAGCCTCAATGTTGACCACAGACTTAGACTCAACCCAAGCATGCATTCTACCGTCCGAAAGTGGAGAATTCCTCATAAAAATCTGAATTAGCTCACCACCGGTTGAAATCCTAGCCATTGCTACCACTGGCGGTTGCTAATCTGTAAGAAATGCCTACCCTGTCTGAAATGCATCCCCAAGAAAGCACCATCTTTTGACCCCAGCATAAAAAGCAAGAGAAAAAAATAAAGTCAAAGTTGCAACTTTGTTGAATAAGATCTATCAGACACACAAGTGCCAAGCATATGCAAGCTATTAAGTAGTAACAACAAAAATAAAAAAGGGATATAAAACCAATAATAATTGTAATATTTCATTAAATATGGCCTCTAGCCAACAACAAAATTTGAAGCAAATCCATTCAATAACCAGGTTAAATAACTGATGGGCATGGAGCGCTAAAAGCTTCCCACATTATATTAATAGGCCCAGAACTATCCCCAACACAGCAACTAAACCTTTCCTTGGCCAAAGGAAAAGAGCATTCTAACGTGTTAACAAGACTAAAAGCTATTCCTGATGTCATTATAACAGAAAGAATTTATTTCCAATTTATTTCCTACTTTACTCTTCACTGTCACTTATAGTGCAAGTTAGTCCTTTGATGGCACCTTTAGGGATTGAATACATCAATTATCCCATTGCTTAATTTTTTTTCTGCAGAACATCTCTATCCTAATAATGAGTTAGCATAATTGATTCTTTTTTTAATTGAAGAGCCATATAAATACGAAGTGTAAAAGAATCACAATTGTGTCCCTATAGTCTTCAAGTTTGAATCATATAAGAAGTTAGCAAGTGGAACGTAGGTTCATACAAACTGCATGCAGATGGGGGAAAATTTGCCTGTATAAACATAAATCGTCTGAGTTAAAAAGAAACAAGTAGCTATACAAGCGACAATATGAGCCAAAACATATAAGTAATGTAACGAATCGACACATTGCAAAACATAGCTCATAAACTAAAAACTGAACAGATACAAAGATGCAGACAGTCAACCGACCCAAATGTTAAATTCTAAAGTGCAAGATCCCGGGTGAAATGAGCCAAAAATTACAAAACTAATTTCTTGCACTATCCAACCAAGCCACAAGCACTTAAAATTTCTCTTTTAGTTGGTCCCTATATTATACAAAGCATCTCATGCCTCATCACTTCTTCACTTTAGATCTTACCATGAATAGTTAGTTTGAAGGCTCTTTACAAAATAAGCATTCATTCCAGCTCAAGCACATCTTACTATTAGAAATCAGAAGGATGGAATCACATTTTTCTCAACAGAAATGTTGACAAACAGTGTACTCCCACCATCATGTTCCCTTTTTCTCTTATCTTCATTATCCCCCCCCCCTCCCTCAAACCAATGAATAAACTAAGCAATTAAATAAGTATACTCAAATCAAAGGTTTAAATAGTTTCCTTGTACTCATGTGAAGTAGGAAGAAAAACCTACATCATCAAGTTTAGGATCAGGCAAGAAATAAACATAAATCAAAAAGTTTTTTGTACCATAATCTAACTGTTAACCCCCATCAACTAAGGCATTGCAAAAGCTAGAGGGCAATCACTGCTCAACTACGAAAGACCAGACTAAAAAGAGAACAAAAGAGAATGTTATCATCCACTATCACTTAGTCCGCACAGGCTAAAATATAACCCCCACCACATCCCTTTATATTTCCTTATAGAAAATTTATATGCTGTGCTCTCTGCTCTCCAATGCCATCACCCTCAAGCCAAACCTTGTGGCCACCATAATCCTAACAGGATTGATGACTCCTCTAATCCCTAAAAGGAATATAAATAGTAATGTTCACTGCTTAGCTTCACTTTCTATTACCCTTTTGGATCTCAAATATGCTCAGAACAATATATTATCCAGGCATTAGGAGAGCTTTCTCCTATTATAATCCCTAAACAACATTTTCTCCAATTATTCCCGTTTTCTGCCACCAACTCATGCAAATTTCTGAATGGATCCTTAGTTGATTCCAAAACGCATTATAAAATGTCTAAATATATTTTACTAGTTCACATAATATGACCAATATACAGCTGCTCTTCAATAAATACAAGTTATTCACTACATTATAAACTTTCAAGGATTTAAGCAAACAAAGGCCCATCAACAAGAAGTACATCCAGTCAAATTTATTGGATATTTTCTTGAGTACTACCCTTTTGATAGAATTGTAAAATTGGATATTTTTGGTTAGAAAAAGATATATAATATTGACTGCATTTATAATCTCTAGATTATTCATATCATAAAGGCATATGAATCGGGGAAGAACATGATCCAAAAATTGCAGAACATATTAAAGGCAGCCATTAGCCATGCCTGCTCTTTCAGTCAAGAAAGTGGATTATGGAGAAGCAATCTAAGAAATATGGTTAACATAACCAGTAAAAACATCAAATTAACAAGTAAATGGAGAAAGTCAAAAAAGCAAAATAAGAACAGAACGAATTCAACATATCAAGATCGTAAGGCCATTTTACCACTAAAGCTTAAACAGAAATCAATCGAAAACCCGAATTCAATCATAATGAACAAAGAGAAACTCTTGGACTCTATGACCACATTCAAGAAACTGAGGAAAATACACAGAAGAGTACAGTGAAACACCGGTTTAAATCCCAAAATGTGCGAATTCAAAACAATTTTAAACGCCCAAGCGTGGAACTTTCATCTCTGCTGAATTTGAAATCGACGACCGAAGGGAATGAAATAAAATTTACCTGAAAATATGGAGAGAACCTTAAAGATTATGAAGCGTGAACCTCACAGAGAGAGAGAGAGAGGCGAGGAAAAGAGGAGCAGAAAGGGGTAAAATATGAAATTGGCTGAGAAAAAATGGGGACAAAATGGTAGAGGCACTGTTCTAATGAACAGTAAATTGTGAGAGGATGAACAGTAACCCTCGGGGAAAAAAATGTGTATATCTAAGATTCTAAGATATATATATTCCCATAGCAAACTCATTCTACTTTAACAGAATTTGGACAAGTAATCACGTTGAAACTTGCACTACAAAAATCTCAACCACTCACTTTAAAAAATATCTAATTTTGTTTCAAAATAGAATTCAATCGCTAACGGGTAGGAAATACAATACATGAAAATGACATTAGTTGATGGGGAAGAGGGAGGGATAAAATAGTTTGGTTGTTCATTCATATGATTATTATTTTAAACTCCTACTATAAAGTTATAATTTAGAAACCTGCTTAGGGCCCTGAAAACTTGGAATGGCCGTACTAAAGCTTATGCAAAAAAAATATATAGCAGCATTTCCTGAAATAAATAAGAGAACAATCTATGCTTGTTTCATTTTTTTAGACATGCAGAGAAACAATGTGTACCCTGCTAAAATTTTATTTACTTATTTCCACAGCTTAACAGAACTGTCGTGACTTGCGAAGGCCACCATTCCTGTCACAGGCGACTGTGCTAAAGCTACAACGATATTTTCGATCTTGCCGGGACTGTCATGCTTTTGCTCTCAATCATGTTCCATAGCTCCAGAGACTACACCAAAATACGCATTAGAAGTTAGCTGCATCAGTAACAATTCCAAAAGTTCGTAATAACCCTAATAGAATAGGGGCTTCCATCATTTGAGCTTGTAAAAGTTAAGCATATTTTTCACCAAAATCTTTAACCTGTGCGATCTGTTTTCCCTCAGACACCATCCAAAAGTTTCATAAGACTCACTCTATATCTCAAGACAAATTTTATCCATCATAAATCCATACATCCTCTTTTTATTCAGATGCAATTGCCCAAACTCGAGTATATTAGAAATGTATAGGATCATTCAGCTTTTAAACGTATAAGCAAGATACAATTTCTCTTAACACATAGATTTACATGAGCCGAATAGGCAATCAAGAGTAGGTGTTCATTTATATAGAGAAAAGGAAACCACGTAACTGATTATGCAGGCCCATTATCAGGTGAAATACAGGTCAACAAAGCTGCTTAGAGAATTAATTACATTTGAAATGAGAAAAGACAAGGAATTACCCGCAAACCACCAATCACTAAAAGAGCTGAATAATTTGGATGGAAGACACAAGAGTGGAATTGATTTCCATTGGAGTTATGCTCATGAATGCAGCCTCCCGAAAACAAGGACCAAACTTTAATGCAGTCCTCACTCACAGAGGCCAGCAATTCGCCACTAAGATCCCAGCATAAGTAGTTTACCACTCCAGAATGCCCCTAATAACACATAATTTTGAAAAGCAAATATAAACCGTAATCACCAACTAAGGTAATTCCTACACTATCCTGTTGAATATATAGAAGCTACTATGCACGCAAACAAACCTGGAATGAGTGCATATGCCTATCAGTTTCAACATCAAAGATGGAGACCACTTCCCTCTCCGCTGCTGCTAGGAACTGTCCAGTTGGTTGAAATCTCACCTGTACACTGCCTCCTTGCTACACAACCAGCGGCCAATAACAACTCAAGAAAATGCAACACAAGCAAAATGAATTTAAATTTGTTAAAGAAAAAATAGAAGAATCCAAGAATAGTTTATGAAGCCTAACCTTAGAAATCCGAGCGCACGAGAATGGGTTAATATTCCAGTAACAAATTTCATTGTTGCTATCACAGAAGCAAAAGAGATCGTTTTTCTTGGGAAGAAAATCGAGGGACATAACATGGTGAGCATGCGCAGTATATGCGTTCAAACAATAGCCTGGCTGCACCAGTTAAGTACTTTTTTAATAAATACTCAATAGGGGACTAATAATTTACAAACGGAGATACGTTTACAGGTTTCTCTAGTCAAATAAATATTCAGGACTTCAGAAAAGGCATGATCCTACACTGCCTGCAAATGCAGAAGGAAGGCCTACAAGGAAATAACAACCAGTTGTGGGAAACAATTTAAGGAGAGGAGCTAGAAACCATACATTAGCTGCATCCCATAATCTGACAGACTTGTCAAAAGAAGCTGTCGCAAGCTGAGTTGAATTTGGGCGGAACCGGATGTCAGTAATTAAGAATTGATGTTCTTCTGAAGTTGTCTCTGTTTGCAGAGTGTCCATTCTCCAAAAGACAGCCTATAGCAAACAGAACAAATATTAAGCAAAAGACACAGTAGGATGTGTAGAGTCACTGCTCTGAATAAAAAACACAGCAAGATTCGTATTAATATTTGAATGAGTTGAATGATGATAGCTTAGTTATATATATTATGGACCCATAAAATTCTGCTTGGGCTTCATTATGGAATCTATAGACCGCAGGATATTCTGAGCCACTAATAAAATTTAGATTATGTGTAATCTAATTCTCACATAGTTCCATCAACTTACAATTAGATTTCAGATAACTTCTTGCAGGAGCAAAATGAAGGTTCAAAAATATAAATTTTGATTCTGATTTACTGAGAAAATATAATATATTTGGCGTCTGACAACAGCTCAATGCACAAATAATTTGAAGCACCTCGTAAAGTGTCCAATCAAAATTTGATAATTACAATAAAATAATCTTCGACTATCCCAATGAGATTGTACCTTTTTATCATGTCCAGCACTAGCCAACAGTTTCCCATCTGAAGAAAAATGACAACAAGTCACTTTGTTTCTTGTTCGTATACAACCAAACTCCGCAAAGGAAAAACCTGAAATTAATCTCCACATGTAACTTAATATTTATGACAAGATGAGCGCATACAAGAAAACAATAATCCTCACATGCACATAAAAACAAGGGATTGAGGGTCACCTTTAGACGACTCTGTTTTGTGCTCATTAAGAGTTTGTTTCAGAGTGCCATATATATTTCCATCTCCTCCATCATGTGACAAAAAAGATTCCACATTCTCATCGAAGGAACCAACATCTCCAAAATTGTCCAAGTCATCCTGTTTGTCAAGAAGGAACCTAATTGAAGGACCAAAACAGCAACTCATGGTATGAAGAACTCCAACTTCCATGACATAATTTGGCCTATGCAATTTTGACGCGCAAAAATATACATGTTCAAAAAATGACAATTACATAACCACCTAATCACTTAAAAATCAGCACACAGATTTAATATCCACACTAATAGATGAACATTACTCTGAGACTCCGGGAAACACACTTAAAACTTTCTGGAAAACAGAGAGCAACATCACCAACTGAATAGATGTGTACAATTGACAGCCTAAAGACTTCGAGGACTATTGAATATGGAATTGCATCCAAAAGTTTGTGGTAGACCAGATACCAATGGGAAAAACATAAATGAAAACCCAGACTCACCAGCTGATTTGCTGTTGCTCCAATACCACCTGTTCCCTCTGCACCATAAATCATCATACTCTTGGGCACAGTATTAACCTGTTGCAAACTACTAGCGGTTGTCGTTCCATCACCTGGTGTATACGTTGATGGTGGTGAACTGGGGGAGGGTCCCACTGTATTCCCAGTTCCTGTACTGTTGGCAGGTCCTGAGGAAGAATGTTGTTTTCTTTTCTGTCATTCTGCTTCATGACAACAAGCAGGTCAGAATATCCATAAAGCCTGACAAAGAAATGAAAAAGCAGACAAAAAACATGGTACAGACAACACAATCAAATGGAAAAAGGTTCCAATAGAGCAGAAACAAATTCACAAGAATATGCCCACTTCTCCATAAGTTGACCAAGTAAGATGTTAAAACAAGTTTAACAAATGTTTAGGTAAAATAATAATAATAATAAAATAAAGAAGATAAAGAAAGAAAAGAAAAGAAAAACCTGCTGCATTTGCTGCTGCAATTGAACCTGTTGTTGAGAGCAAGACTGCTGCATCTGCCCTATCTTCATCTGTGAAATAAGAACAAATATTCAAGCAATTAAAATAGTTCAATAGCATAAATATCTTAACATACATTGAAGTATCACTTGAACCCCACCATTAAAGCCTACAAAGAAACCCCATCTTACACTCTTCGATACAGCGAGGACCTTCCCAAGTAAGCCTATCACATTTACACAATTTCTTAGTCATCCTAATCTTTCTTATCATGAACAAAGAGAAACCTTTTGTTGACGTATGATCCTGACTGTCTAGGGAACATAAATCTAAAAATGCACCAACAACCTTTACATAGACATGAAAAGAATAGGAATAAGAACAAAAACAAAAATGTGAGCATGAAAGATGAAATTGTGTCTACCACAAAGCACACTTTTCATTCTAATGACCAATGAGAAAATTTCATGAAGCTTCAATTAGTACTTAGCCGATCTAACACTCTTCTAATATAAGGCAACATAATTGATTCTTCACCCTGGGGCTTTTCTATTTTATTTTATTTTATTTTTTTAATTCCCCATTTTCACCTAGATGTTTGTGGCCCTTAGAAGATCTTGTGGTAAAACTGTAATTGCTCAATTGGCTAGGTAACCCCAGGAAATTTTATGATATAAAGGAAATCCACCATTGAAATTGGAAGGGATTGTAGAAAAAAGGCGCTGAACTTAGCAGAATTCAAGGGTTGATCCAATGGTAAGGCAAACCGAAGAGATTGACGAGGTGAACCCTCTTTCCTAATCACGTATCTCAAACCTAAAGAAAAGCTTTTCCCGATAAGAGTCAGTGTCTCATTATTTAGTTCTCTCACTACATTAAATGTTTGAGAACGAACTGCTTATAGGAGAAAACATACGAATCAACAATGTTCCAATTCTCATAATTATATAATTATTTTGTTCTGCCTTTAAAGATAAACTATGCATACCATGTCAAGTGGCACTTCTTCCAATTTGACACACAAATTACCTACGAAATACATGCACGATGACGCAACTTTTGAAAAACAGAGAACGGAAGAGCAAAAGAACATTGAAAAAAACATGTATTTTTAGCCACGCTATTATCCTATTTCTATCTCAAAATAAAAAAGGTCAAACCATTTTTATCCACACACTTCTCCACCCCTCATCCTTGCACATTCTATTTCATATTTTGAAATGTGAATTTGGAAACTAGCGCGGGGTAAATAAATCATCCAAAAAATCTGAAAGGGCAAAAAAGAGAAGGAAACAACAGAAAATGCTATTACACTATGGCCCTAAGCTTACGAGATAAGTGCCCTGCCCCCATGCCGCAAGGGGAAGGCAACCGGGGTGGGCAGCGAGGTTTATTGGGGATTCCTCCTAATGGTGATTAAATGTCCATATGTCATGCATTTTCTAGATATTTAGTACTAACCTTATATTTTTACACTATTCTCTCCTAACCAGAATGCTTTTCGAGTTTTTCATCACAAAATGGATGATCACAACAAAGAATTAGAAGAAGTTTTTAGTGATGAGGATGATAGGAGAATCAAATTGCCTATGGTTTCCAAAGGTGCAACCATAGACATCAAATTTTCAATTTCTAATAGTAGATGAGGTTTTGTTCTCTAATTACTAATTCAAGGGATTCAACATTTGTTGCTTTTAATTCATGGTATTATGACTTTATTCTCATGTTTAACTTTTGATATAAAATTTTCTTTATTGTAACGGTTTAAGGTAGTTATGGTTAATCATCAGCAGAATCTGTTCTCCAATTACTAATTCAAGGGATTCAACATTTGTTGCTTTCAGTTCATAGCATGTTTACTTGCAAGTTTAAATTTTGATATATAATTTTGCTTTATTATAATGGTTTAAGATAGTTATGGTTAATCATCAGCAAATATTGGTACTTGTCTATACTTTAGAAATATTTCATTTTATTAGTTCTTCTTGAGGGTATACACCTCGCCCGACTGTGGTAGTAAGAAACCTAGATTTCCAAACCTTTTAAAGACAGATTTTATAAAAGATAAATCAGGAAGAGATAAGAAAATAATTGATGAGAATTAATGCAGAACTTTATAGCCAGGGAACCGGCTGTAATTCTATTTACCATGCTTTTTTCACTACAATCTTTTCCTTCCTTTAACCTCATCAGACAAAAAATTGTTTCTTATTCTTTAAATTTATTTCATCAAAATTATGGAAACTTCTAGGAAAATATAAATCAAAAGTTTTCTGGAAACTTTTAACTAAGAAACTTAATTTACGAACTCTAATGGAAATTTAACGTAATCACTACTTGAGATTAACCTAATAATGGGATTACATCATACAAAAACTTTAACATATAAATTCTTAAATTTGTCCATGTTATTTTTGATACTCTTCGTTAATTCTTATTTTTAAAGCTAAATATTAAGTTAATATTTGGTTAATATATTTAACATCCCCTTCCTGTCTTTTTCAGAGATGAAGTTCCACATCTCCTGTCATTTCCTGTTTCCGAGCTTCTTAGAGCTTAAGTATATGTTTATCTTCCTTGATGTCTGGATTAACCTAACATTGAAATATAAATAGAGCAATAAATGAATTCGGGTGCTTGAACTAAATAAAAGGATCGAACTTGCTTATTCCAATATAAGCGTTTTCCCCAATTGATTCAGCTGAAAGTTAAGGAATTTTGCATGTCACCAAGTCCCTCAGGAATCAAGTAACCAAATGTAAAGACATGAAAAATCTTATAGAAGTGAATATTCAAGGGTAACTAGCAGCCCAAGGTCGGTGTTTCTTGCGAACTTACAGGCCTAACGGGTTGTTTTATTTCTGCGAGACGGGAAAATTAATTGTTCCCTCGAAGGAGGAAGCTCCAGAAGCAAATACACAGTTGAAATTTGAAACTATACCCTTCACGTTATCCTATATCAAACGTCAATTTCTTTATTTGCTAAATGTTAATCATAACCATATTCTTTCCCAGAAATTTGGAGCTCAGCAGTTGTAAATGTCACTTTCAGGTAAAATAAACTCAAGTATGGTCACATGAGATAAGTCGATGCTTTAGCTATCAAATGCCAGACAAATGAGATTATTCTCTCCAAGGCATCCTTTTTCTGTCTTGGTAAAAAACAATAATGTAATATCGATGTACAATACTCCTGTTCCAGCATCAAATTATATATGATTATAAAGAATAATATATTATGAAATTTTAGAAGTCACCATCAGCCTAAGCATTCCAATCGTCTATTACTAGTACAGAGAGAAATTATTAAATTTAAGAAAAAAGAACATTCTCCAAATGTCATACATTAGCAAAAGTCGGACTTTAATCATGCTGTTCAAATCAAGAATATTTGAAAGCCAGTGTTAACTTATCTTTAAAGAAGGGATACCTTTGGAGAATTGGATTGCACAGGTGAGCATCGGATCCATCATTTCTGGCAGCTTGGCCATCTTTTGCATTTAAGTTACCCCTTGGTAATCCTCCAAATCCAATGTTAGGTGAATTTCCAAGGCTGCCTTGTGCCTGAGCTTGTGCTAGGACCTGCTGTTGTTGTGATGCCGAAAGAAGCTGACTTAGATCGGAAGAGCGACTCTATAAATTGGGTTTCTGTACTTGCAAGCCCAAACCTGGCCGTATTTGGTCTATGCCTGTATGATATGTTAAAAATCAGCTATCAAAAATTCATCCATACAATGATGCCAAAAGATCATGTGGCAGGATTGACACATAAGAAACTCACAGTTAGAGACCAACCCTTTAGTGGAAGACCAGTGACGCCTTGATTCAACCCTGAGAAGAGGAGAGGAACATTCATTTGACAACTCACATTGTATGCAAGGGAAATCTAACATGACAGATTAGATCACTATTTAGAATAAGGGTAGTAACATTTTTTTTAAAACACAATTCAGAGTAATGCAATCCTGAGCAACTGGAGGAGCACTTTCACAAGACACGATGTCAACAAGTCAGACGAATTCTATATCATCAATTAATATGCAACCTGAAGGAATAGTTTTCCATATTGTTACCAACTACAGTGACATCGAAGCAGATATGGCAATCTACTAAACTTTGCACCAAATATAACTAAGTGCCCCTGGATGCTTCCTTTTTAAATTTATAACTTAGGGCTTGCTCTTTCCAATTTCTTTTCCCTAAAAAGCCAAACAACAAGAAAAACTAACACCAACCACATATTCTCTATAAAATAATTATTTTTCACTTTTCCCTATAATCTCTCCACTTTTTCACCATGAGTTTCACCCAAAAAAAAAAAAAAAAGAACTCCCTCCAACCCTCCAACAAAAATGCTACTTTCTACAGAAACCATGCCATTAATATGTTTCTACCACACATTTCATTGGACCCCTACTGACCTTTCAACGATCTACTCAATCTCAACCACACAATCAATTTCTAAATCTAATAGAAATACACACACACTAGTTCACGATCAAGATAGTGCAATTTCATGCAAAACTACAATGGTATGTGTTGACATCTTGTAGAGCCGACCAAATTGGAGTCCTCAATCAAATTGACGTAGATCGTACCAAGTGGTCGCACTTCAGATCATTTACACAAATTAGATGCTATAGACATCATTTTTGTGTTATTTACACGGAATAATTAAATCTGCACCCTATAAAATACTCCCTCGGTCCACAAAGATAGACTTGCTCCTACTTTCACACAGATTAAGAGAAGTGTAACTAATCTTACAGGAAAAGTGAAGTTCATGTGCATTTTCCTAATATACCCTTTCTTTTACTAATTATCTCACTTCAATAATTCCATTTTGCTAGTAACAATGCACATGAAATAAGTGCATATATGAAAACTAAGATTTCAACTACATTCTAAAAGGAACGTGGCCTATCTTTATGGGACGAACAAAAAAGGAATACATGCCTATCTTTGTGGGAAAGAGGGAGTATTACTAACCAGTTTAAACATGAGTATCCCAACACTATTCAGATGCTTTATGCATCATTTAACCCATTTGCATCAGAAGAATTAATTCCAGACAACAATAAATTACTAATTAATTTAAACAAAAGAGCACCGTTTCTCCATATCAGGAAAGTTAAAAACCATTTCCCAACAATCAAAAATGTGGCACAGCAAAACGTCAACTTGAAATAATAAACACAGAGGATCCACCATTCCGGGGACTTTACTTAAAATAAAAAATGCTTGCCAAATGAGAAGACTGACATTCCAAAAATTGACTAGTATCTAGTCCACCTTTAAAGGAAATATTTAGTCACTTCAAGTTTCAGTTATCTTTTGTTCTACGAAAAGAGTTATCCAATTTTCCCAAAGAGGACCCAGGAGCAATGAACAGTGAAATGATCTTTGCATAGAAGACAATGATTCCTCACAGAACTGTGAAAAGCAGAAAAGACAAGCAACTGTTAATACAAGGAAAATCAAAAGATAACTGCCAATTGTCCCTGAAAGAATGTACATGTTGAAAAACTTCATCCAAGCATACCAAACAATAAAAATAAGATTAGCATATTTATAAAGTACATAACAATTACATTCATTATAGTTCTAACATGCATCCCATGTTACACACATGCACATTATTATACATTGCGCATCTATTCCATGTCTGCATACCATATATTTTTGAAGTTATTTAGGTCAGGAATATTTCATTGGCAAAAGCAGCAACAAAAATCAAGTTACGTCAAAGTTAGTGGTTCTGAGGAATTACCTGCACCACCAAGTCCAGATTTTGACTGAAGAATTGCTTGCCCATAAATAGATAAGGGATCCATAGGCACAGATTTCTGAGTTGCCCCCAAGCTGGCTTCCCCTTTAATGTCCTGGATATTCCATATAACAAAGGGAGAGAACTGAGCTTGGGAATAGACAGATACTCATATATATATTCACACGTGACCAGAGGGATGAACAGGCAAAGATGGTTTCACTGCCTGTCAAATTAGGGTTTATGTATTTACACTGACCAGTTGAGGCCGTCCTTGCATTTGCTGCAATGTTGCGGACACACTTGCAGAATTGATATTTATTGATTGGCTGAACCAAACAGGGGAAAAATTATAATTATCTAATTGGACCAAAACTAAGCTTTAACTACTTTTAACCAGAGTTGGAAAATAATGTTCCATCAGTCTCACCCTTGATTATTGGTTGCTGATTTGAGAAGAGCCATCCTGTTAGCATCAATAAGAGCCAAAGATGTTTCTGAATCCATAGAGTGAGGATTCCTCATACGTTCTTCATTCACTTTCATTGCCAATACACTAGCAGATGGCTGTCCTATCATTCCTTCAGAATTCATTAAATTCATAGGACCACCAAGGGAAGGATGATTAGGATACCTTCGCTGTAACTGGGCATTGCGCTGCTGCATGAGTTGCAAGTGCTGCATTTGAAGCTGCTGTTGGTGCTCCCTTGCTTTCATTTGTTGTGTCTAATTGAATATCAACATGAATCAGAACAAGTTAGAGATCAAAAGAAGTCCTTGTACAAAGATGAGATTTTGAAGCATATGATAGTCAATTAGTAACATCAGAAAGAAACACAGCATTTTCAGAACCTCAATGTAGGCTGCAGCTGCCTCGGAATGTTTCTCGTTTGTCCGTGCAATGAAGATGTCCCAAAAGACTGACCACCATTCGAAGAGAAATCCTCCAGGTGCATCAATAGCTACAGATAGAAGCCATAAGATAAACGCATGGCCTAGAGTATCTGGTAATAAATTTCTTTCTATGTTCTACAGCAATCTTAATCTACCCAGTGAAATCAAAGAATCACATACCTACGGGATCTGTAGCAACCTTCCCCTCCGTCATGAAGGCTTTTGCAGAACTACGCAATTTTCTTTTCAACATATAGTCATGAATGTAAACATCAAGCCTGGCCAGAAATGGTAATGACAGGCATATCAATGAACAGTGAGATTGTATTGTATAATATCGAATATTCTGATATGTATAAGACAAAACTCTAAGTCTCTCTCCTGCTGTGGGGAAAATGTCAGCTAAACAGAGGAACTAAGCTTCTAACATAATAAAAAATCTACTTCTTTCTTTCTACTTAAGAGTTTAACATAAATGATACCTTATTTTAAGTTAGTTTCTGGTCTTGAAGACATAGAAGTTAGACATTTCTATCATGCAATCCTAATCATGTCTCTCAATTTAAAAAAACCAAAATATCACAGCAAAAACATAAGGCTGCATTCTCCTTCTCTTTTAGTTTTTAGTTTTTGGTTTTCAATTCATTTTCAATCATGTGTTTTGAAAGTAACTTAAGGGAAAATGTTGTTTTGAGTTCTCTTCAAAAAAATTTTCCTTGATTTCAAGAAGAGAATTTTCAAAAATATGAAAGCAAAAAGGTTTTCAGTGTTTTGAAAAACAGAAAAATAAAAACAACCTGAAATTGATAAAGAGAACAGACCCTTAGAGTCCTTGCTTTATTTTCCACAGCAACCAAGCAAATGAATGAACATATACAAAAGAAAGAAAGAAAGAAAGAAAAAGGGAAAAATAAGAAAGCAACTAAAAAGAAATTATCATTCAAAAAATAGGTACATCTTATCTGCTTCCCAGTTACTCTGTGCCAGGTTATACTAATTCCAAGGCTCACTCCACAGAGTTCAAATGATCAGTGAACCGTGCTTACACTGAGGACGAAGGAAAAAAAATGATCAGAACTATCACATAACTCAAACATTTAAGAAAATGTACCCATATAAGGGCCGAAATTTACCTGCTAGAGTGATCAATCCATGCATCAACCATACAAGATCTTCGCGTCAAAATTCCCAATTCAAACTACACTGAAACTAGAAATACTAAAATCAGCAAAAATTACATAAATTAAACAAGATCTTCACTAATAAATTGAACTTCATAATAAAGGAAATATATCAATTCCGTACATTCGTTCCTTAATTCACTTTCCAATGCCCAGGCAGAAATTTGAGCTTCCATAATTCAGCTCCAGCAGGACAACTCTAATCAGAATCTGTATACAACGATCGCGCACTTCAATTCCAATTAACGTCTCTTCACTCGGAAGTTCTATAACGCCACTCCCATGCACAGAATAACAACAACCATATAACAACTACATATTTATGTGTTCGAATTCGTTCTGTTTGATTATAATCAGTTCGATAAAGCTGTTATCCAAGTGAACAGAGAGCTTCAACACGCCCACGCATAGAGAGAGAGAGAGAGTTATGGGATCTGAGCCTGAGGTTGGGGAGGCGAACAAAAACTCTTGTTTATATAGAATCTCGGGTTCGGGTTGAGGCTCGGGCATGGCTTTTATAAAAGTTGAGGTCTGGAACGAGGCTCGGAAGCGGTGGTGGAAGGATTTTGTAAATATCGAACGGTTTTTACCGAAGCGTGGCTGCGTTAGAGATACCGGAGCGTAACACGAAGGTAGAGGCTGACGTGGTGCTTAAAAACCGTTCGATATTTAGCCCAATGATTTGCCAGGTCACTTGCGGTAAATGTTGATTCGGGTGTGAAAACGTCTAGTTCCGCTGCCTATTCTCGACTTTATTAAAGGAAAACTAGATTAAAATAGGTTTAATTTCACAAAAAAGTCCCCTTAATTTAGAATTAGACAGGTCTCCAATTTTTTTCACTCGCCTGAGTCTTTAATTTTTTATAAATACACACTATAGGTCTCTCTTATCACTATTCTTTTAACTTTTCATATAAAATAACGATTATACCCTTTAATCTTTTAATTTTATAAACA
This sequence comes from Nyctanthes arbor-tristis, assembly GCA_963692815.1. NCBI lineage: Eukaryota > Viridiplantae > Streptophyta > Magnoliopsida > Lamiales > Oleaceae > Nyctanthes > Nyctanthes arbor-tristis. The sequence goes on from CAVNYN010269518.1 coordinate 103,536, forward strand.
AAACATTTAAAAATAATAAAAAAATAAAAAAAAAACACCCCACCCCCACGGGTGGATCCCCCCATTTTGGACAGCAAACGCCCCATTTTGGCTACGGAATGGCAGAAAAATGTTACCATTTCTGGCAGTATTTTACTGCCATTACTGCCGAAAATGGCAGCATTTTGCTGCCATTTCGGCAGCTAAAATGGGGGGTTCGCAAAAATGCTGTCATTCTAGCAGCCAAATTAGGGGGGTTCCACGCGCCATAGCTGCTGCCATTCAAGCAGCCAAAATGGGGGGGGAACCCCTATCCCCCTATTTTGGCTGCCGGAAACCCCCTATTTTGCTGCCTATTGCCGGAATGGCAGCAAAATTATGCCATTTATGGCAGTATTTTACTGCCGAAAATGGCAGCATTTTGCTGCCATTCCGGCAGCCACCTCCCATTTTACTGCCCAAAATGGGAGGATCTACCTTCCTCATATATGCTGCTGGAAACGACAGCAGTTTCCTGCCTTTCTAGCAGCTTTTTGGCAGTCAGAAATAGCTCCGGCAGCCTTCTTGGGTGTGGTGGGTTGGGTTGGGGTGGGGGTTTTGTTTTTTTTTTTAATTTTTTATTATTTTTAATATTTTTAAATGTTTTGTCTTTAAAATTAAAAGGTTAAAGGGTGTAATCGTCATTTTATATAAAAAGTCGAAGGAATAGTGACAAGAAGCACCTATTGTTAGTATTTATGAAAGGTTGGGGACCCAGAAGAGTGAAAAAAGGTTAAGGACTTATCCGATTCTAAACTCAAAGGTTGGGGACCTTTTGTGAAATTAACCCACTAAAATATAAGAATCTTTTCTTGGGGTTAATTTCACAAATCGTCCCCAACATTTCAGTTTAGTCTCGATTTCATCCCAACCTTTGTTTTGTCACCCCACAGCCCCCAACATTTGATAAATAGGTACAAATCGTCCCTTTCTACACTATACCACCAAAATTTTAACAAAATGACGATTATAACCCCCTTAAACCTTTTAAAATTTTTTAAAAAAAGTTTGAAAATAATAAAAAACTTAAAAACCACCCCACCGACCCTCCCCCACGGCCCCCTCCCCCTTTCGGCCAGAAGTCTGGCTGTCGAGGTTGCTACTCCAGCAGCACAAATGCTGTCGGAAATGGCAGCTTTCGGCCGAAAGTCTGGCTGCCGAGGTTGCTACTCCAGCAGCACAAATGCTGTCGGAAATGGCAGCAATTTTGCTGCCATTTCCGACAGCATTTGCTGCCATTTTCGGCGGCATTTGTGCTGCCGGAGCAACACAAATGAGGATTCCCCTCCCCCCATTCATCTGCCATTTCTGGCAGCATTTGTGCTGCCGGAGTTGCGACTTCCGATCGAAGGTGGAAGGGGGACGTGGGCTGGGGTGGGGTGGGTGATTTTTAAGTTTTTTATTATTTTCAAGCCTTTTTAAAAAAAAATTTAAAAGGTTTAAGGAGGTATAATCATCATTTTGTTAAAATTTTGGTGGAATAGTGTTAAAAGGGACAATTTGTACATATTTATCAAAGGTTGGGGCTGTGGGACGATTTGTGCATATTTTGTAAAAGGGAGAATTTGTAACATCTTTCAAATACTTCTCTTTCTATAAATAATCTGGTTCCAAACTCCATCAGATCATTCAATCTTAGTCTTACTCACGATCATTTGGCATTATCCGCATGAATCGAACCAATGCTACCAAAATCAAAGGTTGTTGGGAAAAAAAGACGCAGATTAAATGATATTTTGGAAGGAGAACTTGGTGGAGTGCAAAATGATTCTTCACCTGAAGCTTCTACCTCAAATCCATCATCATCCGCTCTATCTATTCCAGTTAATCACTTCAAGAAAAGTTTGCAGAGATTCAAAATCAGTTGAAGTCCATGATGGCGTTATTGTCATAGGATCGAAATAAATAGCATGATTTGAATCCTCCTCAATCGCAAGCCATTCTAGAGGCACTAACATCCAATTCTTTGAAAGATTTACCACTTAATGAGTTGCTTCTTGTTATTATGAAAAATCCTACATCTTGGCATTACTAATTTTTGAGATCGGTCAAACATTGTTTTGCATTGTCACGATTTTTGCATAACATTCTCTCACGTGCGATATTATTTGTAGCATGCAAAATTTAGATGTCTTGGGCCGAAAGACTTAGACTGGGGCGTGTGTACCTAGTCTTAAGGCATCCGATCTTTTAATTCATGTAATTTATTAATTTTCTAGTTTGAATTAAATTGTTATTACCTTATTTAACTAGGGCTTTTAGTTATGCCTGTTAAGTCCAATTAGAATTAAGAAAGTTTGAGCTTATGGTAACTATCTATTCTAACTTCCTTATTCTCCTACATGTGTATGGTAACGTTGGAGGCTTGTTTTTTTTTACAGCAACTCGAAGACTTGCCTATATATGTATATTCTTCTTGTAGGTTTAAAAAAGATAGTCAAGCTATTCATTGATACACTTCAAGGACTCACTCGAGACAATACTTCAAAGAACATTCTTTGTACTTGACGTCAATGATCACAAGAAGAAACAAACATTGCTGTAACTAGCCAGACTTGTTCTTGCACGGACCTTCACAGTTTTCCATATTGTGTTTGTGTTTGGCATCCTCTTCGAGCACGTGGTAGGCGACCACATTCGTGCAAGGGACATATCTACGGAGGTTGAAAGTAGTTTAGGAGGTCAAGTCAACCCAAGATGAATTTGGGAGATCTCTAGGAGCTTGATAGACGTTCCGTGAGGTGCGCTGGAGAAAGAAGGAGCAATGGGAGTTGGCTCATTGTCAAAAGGCATAAAGAGGGAGTCTTTTATAAGTTTACCTTTTGAATATTTAATGTCTGTTGTGATAGCACATTTTTATTCTTTCTTTGTACTAAACTCACCTATTAATTAGTTGATTTGTTTGTCCCATAGCAAGGGTGCCTGCAGTTTTTCCCAGTTGAGTTTCGGCGTAATCATTCTGGTGTTACTTAATTCCACATTCATACCTGAGTTAGACACATCTAAGTCGCATTACACTTTACACCAGTAAAACGTTTTAGGCAAGATA